>JAODAL010016851.1:0-79439 GCA_025379985.1 Phyllomedusa bahiana
GGAATAAATGGCCTTTAAAATAAATAAAAAAAAATAATATAAAAATATTATAAAAACTGTCTAGGTCTAAGACTTTTTTGTTGCCCATAGCGACCAATCAAAGCTCATAACAACCAATCAGAGCCCATAGCAACCAATCAGAGTATTTTTTCAGAGCACTATGTGAAATGAAAGGAGAGCTCTGATTGGTTTCTATGAAGCACTCAGGGAGTTTTTTAGTCTTTTCTCCCAAAAATATTGGAATAAATAAGTTAAAGAAATTGCATGTCTCACAAAAAGGTACAAACAGAAACTATACTTCAGCCCCCAAAATATAGCCTTCACTCAGGTCTGTAGATGGGAAAACAAAAAATCTCGTAGAATCACACTGTAAGCAAATTTTAAAAAAATATTAAAAGTATTAAAAGTACTAAAACATGGGCAAAACGCCAAACATTTGATATTGCTGGGATCGTACTGACCTGCAGAGTAAAGAAAAAATGTCATTTTTACCACACAGGGAACTCTGAAATACAATCCACCAAACTTTTAAAAAAAAGTGCATTTTTTTCATACTCTACCTCACAAAGATTTTTTTTGTTTCCAGTGAATTATGTAGTAAACATAAATGGTTCCCTTAAAAAGGACATCTTGTCCTGCAAAAGCAGGCCCTCATACATCTGAGGAGATGGAAAAATGGAAATGTATGTGGCCTTGGAAGACGGGAAGGAAAAAACAATTGCAACGGAAACAAAAATCCCTTTAACAGAAAAAAAAATTCCTTTGATGGAAAGGGAACAACGCTGCAATCATTTTTTTTTTGCTTCATCCCTGGTTCAAAGAGCCAAAACTGTTAGTTTTTCCATTAACATTTTCTGGACCAGGAATCCCTTTTTGCAGGACTTGGTTCATTTTTTTTTTGTGTTTTCCAACTACATTTTGTGACATTTTTTATGGGGTAGTATAGGAAAAAAAGCATTTGCAGCATTTTTTGGGGGTTTGGAGTTTAACATGTGGTATAATGGACGTGTTATCTTTACTATGCAGGTCAGTAGGATTCCAGCTTTACCAACTATATGTGGTTTTTATTGTGTTTTATTATAAAAAATAAAAACTTAAAAATAAATTGCTGTGCATTGCCATTTTATGTAACCAATAACTTTTTTTTATTTTTCTGGAGAGGGTCCTATTTGAGAGATTGTTTTTGCATTGGTAATATTGTTTTTTTTTCAGCATTTACCATGTGGGATAAATAAGGTCTGTTTAAAAGCCATTTTTTTTACAATTTTTTTTAAATAAAAATCAAAAGTTTGGTCAACAAAGTGAACAAAAAATAACCCACTAAAATCGTCAAGTGTAAGCGTATGTTTATAAGGCGTATTTTGGTAGGTATTTTAGCATGTATTTTGCACTAAAATACGTGCCAAAATCCGCTTTAAAACCATGATCAAGTACAGAACTCATTGAGTGCAGTGTAAAATCATCAGATAATGATTTTATGCACGCATGTTTGAGGAACATAAGTGAAAGTAATTACTAAAATATACAAGACATTAAACTGACTCGGGAAATTGTACAATGAAATTCCACGATTGCAAGAGCATAATTTCCACAGAGCAAACGTGTTCGTTTACAGAAGAGTGCGCTGTGCCTAAATACGGCCCTGATTAGATGACGTAGGAGTCGGCAGGGCTGGTGGTGGGGCCCGTTTTTCGCTACTGCAGTCAGATGTCAGCAGCATCGAAGTTATTACATGCTGTCAGAGCTGCCTCACAGTGGAACCCGCAAGGTGCTAGTTAGAGGCTCCGAGTTGGAGCTACTGACATAACTCTGCAGTGAGCCACTAAAACATCCTCCCCATTTGTGCTATCTCAAGTGCCCATCCTGCAACCTTCCCTGCTGCTGGGCAGTGGAACAGTTACAGTATGTTTGAAGACTAGGTAAACTATTTTATTTCCATCAGAAGTGCCGTCCCCTTCCTTTTGCCACCCTTGAAATTACCTGTAATGGCTTCCATGGTTTTGTAATAGTTTGTTTGGAATTTTTGCCATTTATTGTGTTAGAAACATAACCATGCAAATATAACAAATAAATTTATCTATCTATCTATCTATCCAGAAAAATGAATCTTTTTTTCTCTCTTTATCTGTTCTAGGATGTTCAGGAGGTTTTGCAAAACAATTTGTATCGCATATAATGATCCCAAAAATCAAACCCTTATGGACTTACCAAAAGTTGTAGAAACAGCTAAAAAATATTTTGTATCAGACAAGGAGCAACAGATATATTTCCTTGAAGGTAAAGTACATAAAATGTTAGTGTTTGGACAAAGTAAAGAAAATATTTATATTTGTGTATTGTTTTTCTAATGTACATTAAAAGGGTATTGCTATATAAATGAATGGAATATGTATATAGAATTGCTGCTAATCCAGTTCTGTTACATAGTATGGATGAAAAAGACACGTCCATCAAGTTCAACCAAAGGTCAAAAAAGATGAGGTAAAGGACTCTGCATACTGTGGAACCCATAAGGCATGAACCAATCTGCCCTCAAGGAATACTTCATTCCTGATCTCAAAATTCTCTAATCTATATATTCAATAAAAAACAGCAAAGTGGCTGATATATAATTTAAAGCAATATTCACATGGAGTACACTGTACTTTATGGCTGACTTTTGGTTCAAAATCAATACCAAAATTTAATCTTGCATATCAGTACGATCTTGCTTTTCCAGTTCATACAGGATACAGTGGTAGCATAAGTACACCATACACTGGGGGTGACATGTATGAACGGGGCTGCGCCAGAATTCTGGCCTCAAAAAGGTGTAGTAGACCAGTTCTATAGAAGTATGAACAGGCGTACTCCAAAACTTTGGCACAGAACAGTTAGAACAGCCCAAACCCAATTAAAGGGGTCTGACTGACCTTGGTTTTTCGCATTTGGCACAGACTGCGCCGTATGTATGAACTGCAGAAGAACAGGTCATCATTCGGTGCGTTATACTACCTTAACCATTTAGAACTGGTCTAAATTTCATACATTCCCCTAGTTTTAATTTTTTTTTACGCCAATGTTTTTTTTCTGATACTGGGCCCAAAACTGTTTTAAAAATTACCATAAAAGGGGACCTTAAAATATAAAATATTTTATTGTATTGAAGTACACTTCTCACTGACCAGCATTTCTTCTATCAGTGAAAAGCTATGTTTAAAACCGTGACTTTAATTTTGGATAATTTTTTTTGCGTTTTGACATTATTTTAAATTTTATGTCTAATTTGTCAGAATTTGTAAATTTCATCTGTTTTCTTCTTTATCAAAGGGGACTTTTTTAAAATCCTATTCCTAGCAGACCTATTTTTTTTTGGCCAGAGTTATTTTATGACTGGACGGAAAAAAAATGCCTTAAATTAGGAAAATTACCGTCTTGTAGAGATGGTGAGTCTACAATCTTTAGGGAAATAACACATTATACAGAATTGGAGAACAAAATCTAAACTGTCAAATTTTCTTGCTTTGACGGGGACAGATAATTACCACGTTTTTTTTCCCTTGTTATGTTTAAGGAGGGCATTTCTGATAGTGAAAAACTTTAAAAAAAGATAGAAAAGGGGCCATTTTCCCCCTGGGTCCGCCATTTATCATGACAAAGAGGGGAAAGGACGCCACTGAATATACCCAAACTTCTTTCGACCGGATTCAGGGGAAATTTAAAACAAAGCAACTGGAAAAATTATGATTAATACAGGGAGAATAAACTAAGTGTTTTTTTTTTTATGGGGAAACCAATTCCAATTTTATTTAAACTATTTGCTTTCTGTGTTATTTCTGCATGAATAAACATAATAACATTTCATCTTCCCTTTTTTCTTTTCCAATTATTTATAGAATTTAAAAAAGATTTCTTCAATATTGGAAAGAAAATATCCAAAAATGGGGCATTTTTTATCAAAAAGACAAGGGCCAAAATCACACTCAGAGGCTGGACCATAAGAAACAGTAGGAGCAAACCACCCCTGTCTACTTGGGGAAAGGTGAGACAGGTGCAGATAATTAATATGCACCTACTCACCCATCCACTAGGAGAGTAGCTGAATGACAAAAGCTGCACACCAAATAGGTACCAGTTCACACCAGTGAGCAAAAAAAATAAAATAAAACACAATATAGTACATGTGGAAACTACAAAAATGCAAAAATACTAATAAAGCAAATTACTCTCACGCCTTCCATGTATGAGGGGGGTAGTTGCTGGTATTATGATTGCATTTGAATGGCAGCTGAATGACAAAAACTGCACACTAGATAGGTACCAATTCGCACCAGTATTCAAAAAAGTCAAGTAGCACAGGGGCCTGTGTTGGCCTCCTACTGCGTTCAGTTTATGGTCCAGCCTCTGAGCTGTGAGTATGGCCTTGTCTTTACAAAAAAAAATATGCAGTAAAATATCACTTGTGTTTCAAATTTTATGTTATATATTGATGTTTTGTTTGATTAGATAATTATAGATAGGCAGAGAGATATGAAGTAATTTCTTGGTGTGCATCCTATATAATATATTAAATAATAAGAAACAGTCTGTTAGCACATGTATGGTGACATTGTAGTGATACTGTCCTTCACACTCTGAAAAAATTGTTTAATTTAATGTATGGAGGAATGGGCTAAATTGTGGGCAGGATCTGTTTTACCTGTATTAGGTCAAATGCCACAATAATGAGAGAGAAATTTTAAGGCATTTTTATTACTTTCTACAAAGTCAAAAGTTTATATACATTTCATTAGTATTTGATAGCATTGCCCTTAAACTGGCTTGGGTCAAACGTTTTAGATATTCTTCCACAAGCTTCTGACAACAGTTGGTAGGAATTTTGGCTCATTCCTCCTGACAGAACTGGTGTAACTGAGCCACGTTTGTAGGTCGCCTTGCCCGCACCTGCCTTTTCAGCTTTGCCCATAAATTTCCAATAGGATTGAGATCAGGGTCTTTTCATGGCCACTCCAAAACATTGACTTGGTTATCCTTAAGCCACTTTGTAACCAGATTGGCAGTATGCTTCGGGTCATTGCCCATTTGGAAGATCCATTTCCGTCCAAGCTTTAACTTCCTGGCTGATGTCTTGAGATGTTACTTTAGTATTGCCACACAATCTTTCCTCATGAGGACATCTATTTTGTGAGGTTTACCAGTCCCTCCTGCAGCAAAACAGCCCCACAACATGATGTGGCCACCCCAGGGTTTCACAGTTGGGATGGTGTTCTTAGACTTCCAAGCGTCTCCCTTTTTCCTCCACACGTAATGGTAGTCAATATGGCAAAGTAGTTCAATTTTAGTTTTATCAGATCACAAGACATGACTTCAAAAATGTAGGTCTTTATTCATTTGTGCATTTGCGAACATTAATCTGACTTTTATATGTTTCTTTTGGAGTAATGGCTTCTTCGGGCAGAGTGGCCTTTAAAGCCCATGTTGATACAGAAACTCGTTTCACTGGGGATAATGACACAATCTTAGAGCTTCCGCCAACATTTTCCACAAGGTCTTTTGCTTTTGTTGTTGGGCTGATATCCCACATGTCACACCAAAGCACATTTATCTCTAGAACACAGAACTCGTCTCCTTCCTAAAGGGGTAAGTGGCTGGACATTCCCATCTTGTTTGTACTTTTGTATAATTGTTTGTACAGATGAACGAGGCACCTTCAGGTATCTGGAAATTGCACCCAAGGATGATCCAGAATTATGCAAGTCCACAATTCTCTTCCTGATATCTTTGCTTCTATGTGTAACATCATGGGAAAGTCTTAAGACATGAGCCGTGTTTTTCTGGTGTGAAATTAAAATATATCCACAGGTGTACCTCTAATTAACTCAGAAGGCTTCCAAATGCATAACAATAATCATATGAGTTTGTGCCACAATGTTTAAGGCATAAGAATCCAGGGGAAAGTAAACTTTTGACTTTGCAGAAAGAAATAAAAATCCCTTAAAATATTCTCTTTCTCTCATTATTCTGCAATTGACAACTATAAATAATATTGGTAATCCTAATTGACCTAAAACGGATAAGGTTTTATTCTAAATTTCTTGTCAGAGAGTGATAGCTTGGCTTGGAAATGGCCCATGGAAGGGGTGGAATGTAGCTATTTGTAAAGACATGGGTGATTAAATTTACTTTTTTTTTTTTTTTGGTGGTGTTGCTGTTTTTTTTTTTTTTTTAAACATTCACCTGTTAAAATTTTTTTGAGCTGTCCCCCTTCATCCTCTTCACCGCATTTTGGGTGTTCAGGAACATCCTGATGTATGTAATTCAGTGCATTTGGATGTTCCTGAACATCAGGTGATTGTGTAGGCTCACAAGTAAAGCCCACAAAAATTAGCTGATTAAGTCAGCTTTATATTACAGCTGACTCCAAGCCCTGTCTTCCGGTTGTTCCTGTTTAACCCCTTAGATGCCCCGGTAATTCACGACCACGACGTAATCCTAGGGTGCCAATGGCTTTTATGACAATCTGAAAGCCTAACAAAGGCTTCTGAACTGTCTGTGACGTCACCACGTTGACTGACAGTTACAATGCATAGCAGTACAGGAATGTACTGCTATGAATTTAACAGCCCAAACATAGATCGCTGAGTCAAGTCTCTTATGGGGACAAGTAAAATAATGTTTTAAAATAAAAAAAAGGAAAACATAAAAAAAAAAAGTAAAAAAACATGTACACCACCCTTACCCCATTACACAAGCCAATTACCCCCAAAAAGATAAAAAAAAAAAACACTCATATTTGGTATTGCAGCATGCATAAACCTAACCTATGAATCTGTCATGTTATATAACCCACAACAATGGCAGAATTGTGTCATTTGTTCATCCTGCTGCACACAAAATGGAATAAACCCACATGCTTGGCTTAATATTTGAGACAAAACGGATACCACATCCAAGAAAGAAAGCAGGCGCGCATATTACCCACTCCTGACTATATGCTTGTCTCAAAGATTAAGCCATGCACGTGTAAGTACACACGGATGGTACAGTGAAACTGCTAATGGCTCATTAAATCAGTTATGGTTCCTCTGATCATTCGATGCACCCACCCGGTGTTACTTGGTATAACTGTGGTAATTCTAGAGCTAATATATGCTGACAAGTGCCGACTCCTTCCCAGGGGGGGCAGGTGCACTTACAAGCGCGATGATAAGCAACCCGGGGCCCAGGTCGCATGGTGCCGAGGCCCATCGAATCCTCCCCCCAGCCACCTCTCACAACTCTAGATAAATTAGGCCGATCACAGGTCCTCAGGTGATTTTTATTTAAATTTTTAGCCTTACGGTCCGCAAATTTGTAATGGTGTCTAAAGAAAATCCTAATGAAAATTAGGCCGCAAAATCTGGCAGGTGCTCCTCCTTCTCAGGCTTATGATAGAGTCAAATAGCACACTAGGGTCACATATGGGATATCTCTAAAAATGGCAGAGTCAGGGGAATCAATATTGAGTTGCGTTTTCTTGGTAACATCTACCGTGTTTTTAGTAAATAATGAATGTTTTAGTAGCATTTTTACAATCATGCTTCTCCCACTAGTACCTTGGGTAAAACTGACCAAACGACCTTTTATCTTTGGTTATGTGATTCACAACATAGGACCCAAACATATAGTAGTTTTAAGGCATCTTAAAATTTCTAAAGATATCCTTTTTTCTGAGGTGCTTTTATGAGTTGTGTTTTTTTGTCTATTTAACATCTAAAAAAATCGTGAGTTTTAGATCTTTCATAATTTTGGGGACCCCTGTAGTGGGATAACCCTTGTAAGGGGCGGGGATTGTGAACGTCCAGATCAGTTGTATTCAGCGTTTGGGCAGTTTGCGATGTAGAAGCCAAATGATTTTCAGGAACCCATGCATTTGATTTGGTTAGCCCTCTTCTGCCCCTCAACTTTTGGTCAAAAATGCTTATCGCCGTTAAAAAGTTCATTTTCAAAATGGGACACATAAATCCAGTTTAAACTTCCCCCTCTTAATTGATGTGATGTATCACAGCACCAGGTAGGGGCAATAAAAATCGGGGTTTTCCAGATTCTCCCCCAATATCTTCTTAAAACCACCTATCTCCGGTTAAGGTGATAGTTCCAGGTCTCTGTGGATCTGGTAAGGAAGAAACTTTTTCTATGCAAATTATCAGTTGCTGTAAAGGGTTAATTTATCCTTTAAAGAAACATACTCCCCAGTATTCTTGAGGAAAAAAAAAAATACTGTGACTGCTGGCCTCCAAAAAAATTCTCAGGGGTGAAACCCATGCTCCCCCTTGGGGTATGTCTCTTTAAAGGGGTACAGTGCCTTGCGAAAGTATTCGGCCCCCCTTGAATTTTCAACCTTTTCTACATTTCATGCTTCAAACAAAAAGTTTAAAAAATTTTTAATTTTTTTGTGAAGAATCAACAAAAGGGGGACAAAATTTGTAAAAGGGGAACAAATTTATTGGATATTTTAAACTTTTGTAAAACATAAAAAATAAAAAGTGGGAGCAAAATATTATTAAGGGTGACAGTCCTCGGGTGAGGGTCCACCCGACATTTCCCATGCGGGATGGGCAGATCCAGACCCCAATCTCGAGGGGGAACTCTGTGCCAAGAAAAACCAGGCCATTCCCAAATTAATTTGTTTTAAAGCTGCCAACAACAGGTCAAGAGGTGGATGGCCCCTGTACACTCAACCCGACCATGGGGGGTGCTAAGAACCTGGCCAGTCAAGGGGGGGGTTTGCGTGAAACAGGGAAATTCCTTGTGCTCTTAGGATGGGTAGATTACCACATCCCCTTGCCTGGCCATTTCCGAACCCGTTGTGCAAAATTTTCAAGAGCTAACCGGGTCTGACTGCTGCTGAAAGGGTCGAAATTAGTACCTTCCGGCTTTCGCCCCTGCTTTGGGACAAGGCAGCATTGCAGCATGATTTGGGCCCCCCCGTCAACGTCTGATATGTGATGTCGAAAAGCTGGAATCCACCCTCCACAAGGGCCCCCGGTTGTGGCACAGGGGAATGCCTTATGAAGTATGAAAGGCCTGACTAGCATGTTTCGGACCTGGGTTTTGAACCCCAGCAGTGGGGCCAGGGAAGGATCTTTACCCCATCTTTTACAGTCTTTAAGGAAACCCAAAAAAGGCATCAGGCGAGGCATGGCACATGACTACGTGGGATATCTTTTTTGGAACCAGCGTGGCACTCGCACAGCGGGCCCGGCAGTGTGGAGGGGGTGAGGTGGGCACAGGCTTACTCCCAAAGGATGTAAAAAGCCCGCAAAAACACAATTGTATAGGTTTTTTTAGGGGGTGGGTTTAAGCGAGGGGGATGCAGGATGGCGTTCAGCTCACAAGTAAAAAGCATGAGGCTAGCCAGGGGTCGGTGACAGTCAGGGTGAGAAAGTGGGAGGTGAGGGGGCAGGGGGGGGACCCACCGTACTGATTACCTTCATTTAAAGGTTTTGGGACAAAAACAGAAAGGGGGAGGAAGAGGAAGAGGAGGAAATTCTTGTTAGTGCCCTACTCCGAGGCTGGGGATCCCCCCCCGGTCTCCCAGGTGCTTGGATGCTTTTACCCCCAAAAGATCCCCAAAAAGGCATAAAAAAGAAAACGATTACTGGGGGCCACCCCCTTGATCCATGGGGCAAACAAAAGTGGAAATTTCCCAAAAAAATTGACAGTAGAATGCAGAATTTGGCCTTTATTGAAAAAAAACTTTTTGCGCCCCTTTAATGTCATGGGGAACGCATCACTTTCCCCGCAGTAAAACGGAAAATAGCCCACAGCGGTAGCAGCAGGCAGTGTGGCAGAACCCCTAGGGGTGAAATTGGGCAATCGGTTTACCACCTCACCAATGCCTGCAAGGAGGGCAGTATTCAAAAACCCAAGACTCTTTAAACCCCAAAAGGTAGATCCCGGGGCCCCCCTTTAAACACCGTGTTTTTGGATTGGTCTGGACCCATTGTTTTCCTGGGGTAAAAACTCATGATTGGTCTGAACTTGCCAACACACCATAAAAGCTTTATCCTGCCCACACCAGCTTTACCTGGGAACGAAATTTCGCACGTTGTCAGGGTGAAAACTGACAACGTATCCTTTTTTCCCCTGATTACGTAGATCGTTTGATATTTACAAAATGAATCAAGCGGGATTTCGAGATTTTATTGCCCCCCGGTTGCCGATTCACATAAGTAAACGTACACACTTCTTGACAATGTGAAATACAGTGGGGACGGAAAGTATTCAACCCCTTCATTTTTTACTCTTTTTCCCCTTTCAGCCATTTGGAAAATCCAAAAAGTTCATTTTATTTTGATTAATTTACACTCTGCACCCCATCTTAAAAGATCAGAAAAAAAAACAGAAAATGTAGATTTTTTTATAAATTTTAGGTAAACAGAAAAAACTGATTATCACATGGTTCTTAAAGTTTTCATGTCCTTTTGTTCAGTATTGAGTAGACAAGAAGCAACCCTTTTGAGCTAGTACAGCCAATGAGTCTTCTTTAGGGGTATGAATGGAACAAGTTTTTCCACACCTGGATTTGGGGATCCTCTTCTCATTCTTCATTGCAGAATGCCTCTCCAGTTCCCTCGGTTGGATGGTTTGAACGTTGGTTTAGACAAACATTTTCAAGTTTCTCCATAGATGGTCAATTGAGATTAGATCAGGGCTCTGGCTGGGCCAGTCAAGAATGGTCACAGAGTTGTTCTGAAGCCACTGCTTTGTTATTTTAGCTTTGTGTGTTTGGTTTGTTGTCTTGTTGGAAAAGAAGAATCCTTCAGCCAGATTGAGGTCCAGAGACACTCTGGACCACATATTTCCTGTTGGGGGATTGTATTGGGCTGGTGATGAGCCAGTGAGTGCCTGGTTTTCTCCACACATACAACTTACATTGGACACCAAAAAGTTCCAAACTTTCATCTCATCAGACTATTGAGAGAATCTTATTAACATAGCTGGGAAGTCCTTTCATGGTTGTTTTTGCAAACTGACACCAATGGTACTGCCGTCTAATCTAGTTGAGCCAGAACCTCACTGTTCCCCATTGCAATGTTCTCGCTGCCACCAATGGTACTGCCACCTAACCTTGTCGAACCTGTATACATCCTTGTGTCCCCCACATTGCCATGTTCTCGCTGCACCAATTGGTTACTATTATTCTATTCTTGTTGAATTATGAACCTTGCTGTGCCCCATTGCCTTGTTCTCGCTGCCACATTAGTGTTTAATGCCGCTTATTCACTTGAGATTCTGAACCTCGCGGTTCAACTTTGCTTTTCTTGTCGTTCTCGGTACCTCACATGTCCCCATTGGCATTGGCGTGGGATTGCAATCCTTTGGGGTAGGACTATGAGATGAGGTAGGCCGAGGGCCTCCTAATTGTGCTATAGCAACGAGGCGGACTTGAGGGACCTGAGGGGATGGGTGAATGGGGTTTGCGTACTATGGGTTGGTGGGGCTGAAGAGATACATTGTTGGGGGTAGGGCATAGAGGTGTTGAAATTTTGGGGGGGTTAGCAGTAAGGGGGTGGGAGCGTGAATGATAGTGATGGTGATGGCTTATGGTTGGCACATGGGTTTTGGGGGGGGTGATATGTGTCTTTCACACATCTGCGGTTCACTTGCCTTAATCAAGGCAAGCAACTCCTGCATTTCTGGTGCGGAATATATGCCAGGATTATGGGTTCAGAAGTAAATTATTGGAGGTGTCATCTGCTACAAGCAAAACTGCTGCAAACATTCCCTCTGGTTTTCCGCATTCTTAAACCCATCAACATAGAGCAGTCAATCTCAGCATCTGGAAGGGGTTCATCCAGAACAGGATTGTGTGGAGTGTATGAAAGAAAATACTCACAATCATTTTTGCCTGAGTTTTGCCCTTCGCAAGTACCAATTGTTGTGAGTGGAGATAGAAGGGTAGCTGATTTAATACACTGCACCTAAGTATTATTGATGTAAGATGTTGCAGTAACCTTGCCTGCAGAGACGGTGTCTGTGGTCTGGCTCGGGGAGGATGCTTGTACAGTATGAAGAACCATGAGGCACCCCACCCCATAACCCAGCTTGGTTCCCAAGGACAATTGTCAGCTGTTTTTTTTTTTTCAAACTACATTGCTGCCTACAGCTTAATGATTTAACAAGTGTTTCTGCGGAGACCACAGAATCCAGTTTTTAGCACTGAAAGTACCCCAAAGTGGCTTCTGTTTAATTGCAACCCCCCATCTTTTTGGGTTTAAATACTCCTGAAGTCTTGTCCCCTCTTGTTCATGAACTGAAAATCAGATAGAATGACTTGTTGTAATTTTTGGATGTCTATTGTGATGGCGAAATAAGCGTATAGCAGTCTTTCAGCCAATCCACAGCCTGTTTTTCCTCATTCAGATACTTCTATGTATCAGCTTGAGTAGTTGAGGCATATGTGGGTAGTAAGCAGGCGAAGTTGAGACATGTATTGGTAATCCATTGTCTGCACGTACTCAACTAGTCCTAATAAAGGCTCTGATATGTACGGCATTCTGTCGTGGTATTGGTGCCCCCTCTGTATCTCAGAGACCACCATCTGACAGGTAATAATGTTTAAAGTCCTCCATGACTTACCAAAGGTCCAAAAATGGCATTTTGTACAGACAACAAAACTGTATCTTACTGGGGGGAGCCTTGATTCCTCAGCACCTGGTGGGACGGATAAAAAAAACAGCTGCTTTTTTGTTGGATATTTGTTTTCCCCGCAGATTCCCAGATTGTTGAAGATAAATACTTCTTTGATTTTTCAAGTCCCGTCTTATGACAAGGCCACTTTGGAAGAGAATTTTCCTGATTCGCCTAATAGAGAATCGCGCTCTCGCGGCTTTTGTGTCTCAGGGCAGGAGGGAGGTGGGGGATGTGTGATGCGTGTGGCGTGAGGTCAGGAGGTAGAAAGGGTTGTTGGTGCACTGTGGGTTGCTGGCTTGGGTGTGGTGCAATTGTTGTTCATATGCACTCTTGTTACAAACCCATATGGATTGTTTCTGTGGACTTCTTATGGAATGATTGTAAGTTTAACCTTCATCTCCCAGGAGTTGTCTAAACATAATGTCTCAACATGATCGGGGGTGTTTTGGAACTGCAAAATGCACATGGCAGGTTGTCCATGGTTTTGAGTCTGTGGAAAACTTTAGGTCTGGCTCCTGGGTGTTCTACTGAATCTACAGGATCCCTGAGGGTACTCGAGTTCACGGATTGTTCTGGTGGGCTTCATAATAGGGATGTTAGCCAAGAGCTGACTACATTTGCTCTGCCTCCTCCCCTCAATTTGTTTCAGATTGTCCCTTGCTCTGACTGACTTTCCTCCTTTGCCGATTTTTGTTTTCTAGAGTAAGATTTACCATGGTGATTTTTTGCCTCGGTCTCCATTTGGGATTCTCCATATACGTGTATAATTCAAAGCCTGATTTCTCATACTTGGCTCTGTGATTTTGGTGTTTACATTATTTCTAGAAGATACTAACCAGCGGCGAAATAATTCAAAGGTTCCCTCCTTTTGGCAATTCCACAAACCAATCCACCTATCAGCTTTGCACCATTTTGGTATAATGAGCCTTGCTGACCCATGTGCCATTACTTTATTACTCATCTCCTTCTGGGGGGTTGAAGGGAGTCTTTAGGACGTCCATTACTACTGGGTTGGACCACCAGCACAACCTTCTCACAACTTTACCCATTAGCTCTGCTCATCTGATGGATGGGGAACTCTTACCTTACTCTCCTGTTATTGACTTAGCTAACAATTTTTCATTGCTATTGGCTGTTAGGGAAAGCCCCACACCACATACCCCCTGTGTCTGATTGTCCAACAGATCCATATGATAGACAGCAAAGATAATAATATTTGCCCTCTAATGTTATCTAAACCAAAAACCAGGGGCTTCTAAAGCCACTCCTCTAATATTAAGGGGTTGTCTCATTCAGGGTTTGCTTTTTATGTTTACGATCTTGACAAAAACAAGTCACCTTTGCATAACTGTGTCCATTAAAACAGTGTCCTACCTATTCCTATATATCACTCTTGTATGGGCTGCTTCAGCTCCTCTGGTCACTATAGCTATTGACCTGATTTACTCTCTCATGGATAGGATGGGCCAGCACTTGTTGCCTATAGCTACAGACCTGGCTTCACTGCAGCTATTGGTAGCCTGTAAACACGCCCTGAATTCATAGTGAAAACCCAAGAAAATCAGGGAATGAGGATAAGGAGGAATCAATGTAGGTGAGACAACCCCTTTAAGCTTGTCTTAATATTCATGAGACATAAGTCTGTGATAGCATTGGGATATGCCGTTCAAGCAAAGCAAGGCAACAGCTCTAAATAGACAATTACCAGGCTTTGCGAAACACGCCGACAGGTGATTTCAAAAGATCGTTTTTGCACCTCATTAGTGGGTGTTACCGAATGGTTGTATTGATACTCCGAGGAAAGCTAGTAAAAGATACTACACTCAAGCACACTTTATATTTCTATGTTTTTTTGTCCCTTCTGCTTGGCGATGTCATTGGGATCTGGTTCAGTCACTTACCAGACTATATCAGGTTTTGGTATTTCAGAGCAGGGGAAGGATTAAAAGTTCAGGGTGGCGGTGGGGTGGGTATGGAAGGACAGGTGCGTGATCTGCGAATAGTTACAAATCGGGGGGGGCAGTTGTTGGGTGGGGGAGGTTTATGGTTGATAATACGTGCTGTATTTTGTTCTAGATATATTGGATGTGCTTTTGCTGGGGTCTGTTATGTGTTGGTATGAGTGGGGATGTGGCATTTTGTTGAGGGGTCATATCGATCCTTCAGTACACGATGTGTCTCGTTTTTGAAGCATAAGTGGTCTAAGAGAGCAAGATATAATTGAGACACAAAGGTTTCTTCCATATTTAAGCGGGCCCCAGGTTGGTCTCCTGTCCTGAGGTCCAAAAAGACTGTTTGGGCGTTGTGCCGCCACTGAGCTACTCGTTTTAAGATACCTGGGTATTTTCAAGGCACCAGAATTGTATTGAAAAATCAGATAATTAGGATCTAATGTGATATATGCGTGAGGAATTTTTGGATTTTTTTTGTGGTGGTTTGGGCATGCTATATTGTATATTATAAGTGATATTACATTATATGTTCAACTTACATTGGCATTCTGTATAAGAGCTCAGATAAATTATGCAGTGAACTGCTAAACTTCTTTTTGGCGGTAAATTTGTCTATTTTGTGACTGCTTTTTGTCACACTTTCTGTTGTTATAAATAATCGAGTTGAATTAAGTCCATAAAATTATTTCTGCTTTATCATTGTTTTCATATGGGTGGGTGTTCGGTTCATTGTAGATAAAGTCCAGTTGTGGAATGAGTATTATAGAGGGATGTAATTGTTCATGCTTTGTGTAGAATATAGTACCTTTGGGAGAAATTCTATCGCAGAGCTGAAAAACATATTTAAAATTACACAGACAAAAACATTTTTTTACTCTCCCCTAATTAATCAAGGTATATTAAATCAACAGCAATCTCCAAAATTGGATTTATTAATTTCACTCTGACACTATTGTTTGAATATTTCCAAATTACAACTTGTAATAGTTTGTAGAATAAGGACTGTTACAAACTTTTATACAATACCTACCCCATAGTCATATTTAGACTTCCATACTGCCTTTGTCTGAACTCTTACATATATGCCTATTTCACATCTGCACTGTTGTTTTTGTATTTCTGTTCTATCATAGGAACAGAAAATTGAAAATTATAGAACCAACAATGCAAATGTGAACCAAGCCTTAATCAGTATCTCTAGTGCAAACTTCTTAACGCAGTGTTACTGAACATGAAGGTGTCATCACTGATCTCCACGTTCAATCCTAATTCTTTATGGACGAAAATGTCTATCTATATGCTATTGTATGCTAATGTTAGCCTCATAAACGGAGTTAAGACTGGTAACCTACGATCCGGGACAACACCCAATGGAACCAGTCTTCAACAGTTTCGCCTCAGCTAAAGCATTGAATGGCTGTTGGTCTGGAGATCTCTGTTCTCCGCCCAGGTTCACGGACCGGAGATACACGGCAGACAAAGGCGGATGCAGAAAATACGGAGAACAGGTAGTGGCACAGGAACCCGCCCGAACTCGGGGGACCGACATGTATGCTAGAAGAGAAGACAGCCCATGGATGTGGCGATGTATTGTAAATGCCAAGGTTGGCTCACGCACGAAGAGTATGTTGTAGAGAGTTGACGGCAAACGGACGGAGATGTATGTATAAGCGAGGAGGCATTGGTCTCGACGATGTATGTAGAAGGAGCGGAACGGAGGAGTTGTATTAGGAGTAGGAGCACCGACCGAGATGTCATGAAGAAAGCAGGAGCAATCGGCCGAGATATATGTGGTAGCTAGGAAGCGACCGACGAGAGGCATATTAGAGTAGCAGCATAAACAGGACGAGCATGTATTGTTGAAGCGACGGACATAGATATATGTAGAGCATGTAATGGTTAAGATGCAAAGCAACACGGAACGATATGTAATGTAGAAGCTAGACATGATATATGTTGAGATGTATTCGTAGAAGCTAAGCTGGCGAACGGAGATGAGATGTACTGTAGAGAAGCAGGGCCCAGCACAAGATTGAGAACATATGTAGAAGCGACGGACGAGTTGTATGTAGAAGAAGGAGCACGGAAATTGAGAATTTTATTGTTGAAGAAGTAGCCACTAACGGTGCTACGTTGATTGTATGTAGAAGCAGTAGCACGGACAAGATGTATGTAGAAGGAGCATAGACGAGATGCATGTAGAAGCAGGAGCATGGACGAGATTTATGTAGAAGGAGCACGAACGAGATGTATGTTGAAGCAGTAGCATGGATGAGATGTAGAGATCATGTGCAGTCCCAAGTAAAACAGAAAGAGCGGAAAACAGCAACTCAGTCCATGTAAGGTAGTGCATTGCCAGCTGGACCCACATACTGTATGTGGCTGGTCATTGGTCCCCACGTAAAAACACGCAAGGGGGAAAACACAAGCAGAGTTCCCATGTAAGAGGTGCAATCTTACATTGTCGGACCCATTGTGAATCTTATTCTGTGAGTGCCACATAACCACATCAATGAGAAAACTCAGCATAGTCCCCATGTAAGATGTTGCAGTTCAGGGGCGGTCGATAGGCAGATTGATTTGCATGCCTGTGCCCCGAGATGTCTGCGGCTCCAGGCCGCTGCGTATGGTCGATCCTGGAGCGCCTCCTAGGTGCGGGCCAACCGCGGACCGGCTGATCTATGACCTGCACGGCCATTTTCACAGCCGGGCCCGCACAGTCAGTGAGTCAGGGAGAAGGCCCAAAAGATCGAGATACGGGTACCCTCCTATCTACTCCCCTGTTGTACAATGCTTGGTAAGCGACATGTACATACACCTCTGCCGTCGCAGGGTCTTCCAAAGCCGCCGGGGCCTCTGCGTGGCAGAAGGACCCGGGCCGCCGCAGAGACGGTTATTGTAAGTGGCGTAGATGACATCACACTGACTTACACCAATTCTCAAGCTGTAAGAACCTGGACGTATCGCGCACCGTGTGCTGAGGTGTTGTATTTTTTTTTTATTTTATTTTTTTTTTAAACTAAGGGGGGGCTTTTTAATGGCTAATATGGGGGCATATTATTGGATGATGGTGGGAGTTATTGATATGGCAGTTATGGTGAGGAATTATTTTAATGGCTAGGGGGGCCTTATTAATGTGCTTATGAATGGGGGGCATATTATGGATAATGGGCTTTTTAATGGCTTTGGGGGGCATTTTTATGGCTATGGGAGGTTCTTATCTACTGGCTCCCTTGGAGGGCATATTAATGGGTTACTCTCTGGGAGTATATATTACTGGCCTATCCTATAATTGGGGCCAATATTTTGGCTAACTTAAGGGGCATATTTTTGCCTAATGGGGGCTATTATGGCTAAAGGGGCATATTATTGGCTTTAAGGGTGGGGCATATAACCTGGCTGAAGGGGGGCATATTATTTGCTTATTGGGGTGCATATTACTGGCTCTTAAAAGGGGCATATTACCTGGTATGGGGGGCCATATTACTATGGCTAAGGGGACAGTAAGGACAGTAACTGGCCTAAATGGGCATTATTACTGGATACAGAGGGGCCATTTTTAAGGCTAACAGGGGGCAAGAAGTAAACCTAGCCTACACGAGGGCAGTTAACCTGGGATACTTAAGTGGGGCTAATATCTGGCTTGTTAGGGGGGACATGTATACTTGGACTCTAGGGGGCCTTGAAACCTAGGCCACAGTGGGTCTATTACCTGGCTACAGGGGGCATTTTTTTTTCCGACATGGGAGGTTGCAGGTTATTATTACCACTTGGGGAATTATAGATGGGGAGATGAGTTTGTGTAAAGAGATTAAAATGAGGTGTCTATGATGTTTGTTTAGTATATGCTAACAGTTGCAAGAGTTGTGGTATTGGTAGAAGTCGTCATGGCGTCTGGGACAGATGAAGAAGAAGAGAAAAAGAACCCAAATTTTCAGAGAGTCTCCTTCGTTTAAATCACTAAATGTAAACTGCAATGTAATCACTTATATTTCTGTGGGGGGCCCCAAAATACAATAGTAATTTTCCAGATGTGCAATCTTAAATGGGGGCCCCCAGAAAAAATTTCCCCTGTGCCCGTCCCAATAAAAAAGAAAGAAAAAAAACCCCAAACGGGGCCCCAAAGTAAAATTTTGCAAATCTTACATTGCCCGGGCCCATGGATAAATTTTTCAAGTGCGTCCCAAGTAGAACAAAAAAGATTTAAAAAAACGAAGTCCCATGTAAAATATGCGGGTTTTTCATTGGTGGGGCCACCCTAAATTCATGTCCAGTCCCCCGTAAAAAAAAAAATTTTTGGGGAGACAGGCCCCCAAAAAACCCCTTGTGATTTCAGTTGTGCAGTCCCATGTTTAAAAACAAAACCAAAATTTAAAACATGTATTTTTGTTGCAGATCTGTAGAGATCAGAGGGGATAAAAATTTTCCCGGATTTTAAACAGCTTGTGTGGGAGAGGGCTTTTTTTCCCAGAGTCCTGAATATGAAAAAACCCAAATTTTAGTTACCCGTATGTAAAAGGGGACGAGAAATTTCGATTTACACTATTTAGTTACACTTAGCTTTTCACTTCCAGTAATTTCCAAAAACCCAGCTGAAAAAAATTTCCCCCTTTCCCGAGCTCACGCCCCCCCCATTTCAAAAGCCTGTTTGGGGCAACCAGCAGAAAAGGAGCCAATGTTTGTAAAAAGGGCCCAAACCCTTTAAAATTTTCAAAAATTTTAAAAAGTGTTTGGAAAAAAAAACAAAAAAATAAAAAAAATTTTATTAAAAATTGTTTAAAAAAAAAGCTTGAAAAAAAACCCAAAACCCATTTCGAGGGGCACCATACACTTAACCCCCAATCCCTTTTAATTTAGAAAATTTCCCCAAATTCCCACCCCACTTGGGGGGTCTTTTAAATAAAAACAACAATACACCCCAAAAACTATGCAAATTTAAGGCAAAAAAATTTTGGAATTTCCACACTTAGAACTGAAAAAAAGGCCCCTAGGGGTAAAACACAAAAACCACAGCATATTGACATACTGTAAAAAAAAAATTTTTTATTTTAGAGATGGCCAAATTTCAAATTTTTTAAACAAAGGGTGGAATTCTTTTTAAAAATTTCAGGAAAATTTCGATTCTGAACAAAGCCCAATTTTGGGGGTTGTTTCCCGGGGGAACCCCAAGCGTTTTTTTAATTTGGGAAAAATGGCTGAAAACCACATGGCGTTCCAGGGGGCCAAGAACTCGGGGAGGAAGAAAGGAGTAGCCTAAATGAAATGTCTAGAATAAAAGCCAATCAGAACCGGGGGAAATTCTTTTACGTCCCCGCCCTATAACCCCCCGGACCCCGACGCGGGCCCTGCTCTTACTCCTCTCTGTGCCGTTTTGTAGCTCCTGTAGTTTGGATTTCACACAAAAAAAAGAACTTTTAAACAGTTTTTTTTTTTTGGGGGGGGGGGGTGCCCACGCTTTCCCCAGAGACCCCTTCCTTTTTAAAAATTTTGATTTTTTTGGGTTTTTGGGAATTTGAAGTCAAAGGTTGTAAAAAAAATACAAAATTTTGGGAAAAATTTAAAATACTTATGATTTTATATTTTGGTATAATGCATATTAAAAAAATTTAAAATTGTACAATTAAGATGGAGGCTCTAGCATAAAGCACATGGAGCTTGGACGGGTTTGGGTCCTGATGCCTTTAAACCTTGCAAATTAAGGTGAAACAGTAGGGCACAGGTTTAACATTTTATAACCGGACTAAAGGGTTTGGAACTAAAAGTGTGAAAAAGCCAAAGGAAAAGGGGGGCAGGTTTTGGGCTAAAAAAAGGGGGGGAAGCATTGGCTCTTGGACGGGCCCTTTTTTGGTCTTTGTCTTGGGAGGAAGCCAGCAGACCCATAGGACACATGGCTCTGCAACACGGGGGGTAAAGGGCCCCTAGTAGGAATAAACATTGTATTTTGGTTATTGTTTTTGTGATTTGAAAACTTTTTTTTGGGAAATTTGGGTTTTGTAGTGTTTATGTAACATTTTTTTCCCTTTTCTTTCTTTTCCCGTGAAATATCCAAATTCTTTTTTTAACCATAAAATAAATTTTCATATACTATACAATTTGCTTTTTTTATCCTTTACTTTTGTGTCTTTCATTTTTTGAAACCTTTCAAATCTAATTTTTGTAAGGGGTTATTGAAAAGTACATTATTTTTTGTTTTGATACAAAATTTATTATATAAATTTATGATTTTTTATATGAATATATATGTATATGATACGGGGAAATTTGCCCTTTTACATGTGCCCCCAAAATTTCAGCTGAAATTTTACATTTTAAGGGCTATCTGCTCGTTTTTGGAGAAATTTGAATACCCCCAATGGTTATCAACCCTGTTTTTGCTGTTTTTTTATTTAAAAAACAGTTTTTAAACAATCCAAATCCCAAATTAATTTTTGGGTTGTTTCATTTTTTTTTGGGAAAATTTATACCCAAAGGGCAATTAAAAAACGTCTTTTGCTTTTGAAAGTCAGTAAAAAAAGGTTTTTTTTAAACCCCCAAAGAAGAAATTTTGCCTTTTTAAAGAAATTTCATACCCGGAAGGTTAATTAAGCGTTTTTCTGCTTTTGGGATTTCAGTTTTTTAAAACCGTCGTTTAAAAAGGCCAAATACGGGAAAATTTTTTGGGGCAGCCATTTATTTTTGCGAAAATTTAGACCCGGGGGGTTTTTTAAAAAAAAGCATTTTTCTGCTGTTGTAGCAATAAAAGAACGGTGTTTTTTCAACGCCAAAAGAAAAAAATTTTCCCTGAAAGCATAATTCAAAACCAAAGGGTTAAATTTTGGGTTTTTTTTTTCTGCTGTTGTAGTCATTAAAATAAAATGTCTTTCTAACACCCAATACGTTTTATTTTTGGGCAGCTTTTCTCTTTTGCGAAATTTAAAAAACCAAAAGGGTTTTTAACAAAGCTTTTTTTCTGCTGTTGTAGTCAGAAAAAAGGGAAAGGGGGTTTTTAAAACCCCAAAAGAAGAATTTTTTGGCCTGTAGCATAATTCACCCCCGGGGTTAAATTAAAAATTTTTTTTTTGGGCTGTTGTAGTCAGAAAAAAATTTACTTGCTTTAAACACGCCCACATAGGGTTTTTTTTTGGCAGCTCATTTCTTTTGCGCAATTTTTTTTCCAAGGGAAAAACAAAGCGTTTTTCTGCTGTTTTTAGTCAGTAAAAGAAACGGTTTTTTCCCCCAAGGGCCAAAAAAAAAATTTTGCCTGTAGCAAAATTTCACATCCAAAAGGAAAAATTTAATTGTTTTTCGGCTGTTTAGTCATTAAAATACACATTTTTTTTAAAACCCGCCACATAGTTTAAATTTTGGGCACCCTAAATTTCTTTGCCCCAATTTTTGACCCAAAGGGGTTTTAATTTAATTTTTTTTCTATGTTGTAGTCAGAAAAGGGAAAACAGTTTTTTCAACCCAAAAGAAGAAATTTTACCTGTAGCTTAAAAATCCATGGTTAATTAACCCTGTTTCCCTTTTTAATTCATTAAAAAAACACAATTTTTTTTAAAAACGGCACATACAAGTAAATTTTTCTCCCCAAAATTTGGGGGACCCCAAATTTATACCCAAAGGGGTTTTAAAAAAGCTTGTTAGTGGGTTCATTTGGAGCCCCAATACAGGGTGTATTTTTTAAAAGGGTATCTTCTTTTAAACATTCGTACATTTTTGAACAAAACAGTTTTTCAGACAGGAGGGGGCAGGCTTTTTTTCACATGCGAGTGGCAGTGGCACAAACTTCCTGGGGGCAGGCACGGGTTTCACCCCCACATTAAGGGGCGTCACAGGGGGGTCACGGGTTTGAGGCCAGAACTCCCTTTGCCCTTTAGCGGCCGGTGTTGACCACCCACCCAATTTTTCCCTTGTTTTGGTTGACTGGGCCCACCCACTTCCTCCCAGTGACATCGGACAACCCCAGCCAAGAGTGGGTGGGAACACCGGGCCCAAAAACCCCTTTATTTGGGCAGGGCCCCGGGGAAAGGGGTCAGGGGCCCTACCTGCCCCTAAACCCACCTCGCCCCACCCGGTTCCCTCACCAGAGATCTAACTATGTGGTCTGGGCCAGCGCCACTAACAGCGGGGAGGAAAAAATTTTGAGGGGGCCCGTCATCAGCTATTTGGGAAAGCAAAAGAAATGGCCAATATCCCCTGCTTTTTTTCATTTGGGGGAAAAAGTATAGTTTGGGGGAAGTGGCAGGGAGGTCAGTTGGGGGGTTTCCAGCCTCTGCAAAAACCAAAACCGTTGAGGAGGACAGCAGTGAAGATCAAAAAATTAATCGATGATGTACCCGCCCCACATTTGGGGACAGAGTGAAGCAAGGGTTCATCAAAGTCAGGAGAAGAGGGCGTCAAGCTTGGCCCCCAGGCAGCGGGGCAGCCGCAAGTTTTTCCAATTTTTGTTACACCTTTCTAAACCCCCCGCCCTTCCCCCCAAAGGGTTGGGAACCCAAGGGCCCCGGGGGGGGAAAAAACCCCTTCCGGTCCAAAAAGTTCGCAAAGGGGCCAGGGGGACAGGGCGGGGAGTATCACTCAGTGCGGGGCGTTGGCGGGAAAAAACACTACTCCGCGGTTTTGGCAGTTCCTTTCAAAACACCGGAGGGGGATATGTAATCCCGTGGGCAGAAAGGGAAGCATTTCCCCGGGGGGCCCAACATTGGGCAAACCCCGGCCCTGGAACACATGCAGCTTCCCCCTCCGGGGGCCTGGGAGGGAAGTGGCCAGGGGGTGGTGGTCCCCTTCTGCCGCAGCAGCAGCGCCCAGTGGCATGCAAACCATTGCAGCCAGTAAAACTCCACCCCTTTGGGGAAGGAGCTTTTTTTTCTTTGCCATCCTCTCCTGGCCCCGACACTCCTGCTCCCCGCTATCAAGGCGCCAGCAGTTGTTTCAACGAGGGGATCGCGAGACAACATTTTGCATCCCAAAAATCCTAAGGGCAGGGAAAATGACTGTGCTCCTGTCTAAGTTTTTTGGTACTGCAGTCCCTCCCCTTTTTTTTTTTTTTTTTTTTTTTGGGGGGACTCTGCACCGTTTCCAAAAAATTAATGGCCTGTGCCCAGCCGAGGGGGAAGGGTTTCCCAAACCGAAAATTTTTTTTTCCCAAAAAAGGGAGTACCCCCTTCACAAATATGTAGAACAGAAGGGCGCCAGCCCCCGAAAATTATCGGTTTTTCCCAAAGGGGAAAACAGCGGGACTGTGGACTTTACTGCGGTCCGGGCCAATTTCATGTCCTTTACGGCCCAATGGGTGAAAGTGCATCCTGCCCAGCCCACCCAAAAAAAATTGGAAAAAGACACTGCTTTCTTCCCCCAATTTTCAAAATGCTGCTCCCCGCCAATATCCGCCTTTCCCCTCCACCACCACCACCATTCAGCCTCCCCAAGTACTGCCCCAACCCAGGGGTAGGGGACAGCAGGTCACGCGTTCTACACCTGGCTTGGGCCCCAGTGAACGAAGTCCACCAAAGGGGGAAAATGTCCGGGATCATGCACAAGGAAAACGATGTGTGGGGTTTTTCCGCACCAAATGCAAATCGGAACCATGGTGACGGGCAATGGGGGAACAAGGGGTCCCCCGCGGGACCCAGGAAGGGTTGGTCCATGCGCCCCGCATGGCGCCCTGTTCACTTGGGGTTTTAAAAAAATTTCCGAAATCTTCCCCCGATCTTCAGAAGATTTGAAAAATTTGGGCCCGGAAACTGTGCATTCCTTCACCCATTCCTACAAAGAAAGGGAAAACCCCCCCCCGAGTTGCAGTGGAGAACGGCCTCCCCCAAAACATGCCCGTTTTGCGAAGTTTTCCCCCAGGGGACAGGGTACTCCCCCCGTTAACTTTTTATGTAAACCAAAGGGAGCCATGCGTACACCCCGTGGTTTTTCTGAGGCCCTTTAAGGGGGGGGGCCCCGTTATTTGGGCAGTCACCAGGGCTACGGGGTGAATAAGGGCATTCCAAATGCTTCCTGTCCTGGAACAATTTCTGAAAATCTTCGGCCAAGGGGGTTGGGGGACGTGGGGACTAAAATCTCGCGGGGCCCCAAAAGTGCCCTGGGGACTGAAATGGAGGAGGAGGAGAAGGAGGGAGGTAGGGCATTTGGGGCACAAGCATTGTCGGTTTAAAATTTGTGGTTTTTTTTACTCAGGTGACAGAAGAGGAGGAAACAGTACACGGAGGAGTTAGATGGAGATGAGGAAACGAGGCAGGGTGACCCCGCAAGGCCCCCCGGCCCGTAACAAATGGGGGGGAGGCAGGGAACCCCCTCGGAGTCACTTGTGCAGATGGCCTGCAGCATGCTGATTTGCCTGGCTATGAAAGCCGAATAGTTACCATCCGCAGAGGGATGACTTCTGGCCCCTCCACTCTATTGGACGACGCTACCGGTCCAAAATGGGAGCCTTTTTCCCAGCTGCTGAGAGGGAGGACAAACTCAAATACTATAGAGAATTCCTCCATAGTCAGTTGGCCGCTGCCTATGTGCGGCATCGTCCCTCCTCTGACAGGTCTGAGTGGGGGGTTCCTCAGCGCTCACATACCATTGCCGCGGATGCTGTGGGAAGGTGGGGGGTAGGAGCAGTACCGCTCCATCACAGAAACCCTAAATCTGGAGTCGCTGATGAGCAGCTTCCTTCGACCGCCTAGTGAGGGCAGTCGCCAGCAGCACAGGACCTGGAGCAGACCCTGAACCAACAGGTGGTGGCTACTTGGACAGCACCTGCCCCCCCAGTTAGAAGAACCGCTGGACAAACTGGGCAGCCAAACTGGATGTTTTGGCCGCAACTTGCTGAGTTTGCAGTGGAGAAGCTGTCCTCCCGCCATAGTGTGGCATCAGAGGCGGGTGTTCGTGCAGCAGGGGCCATCGTTACCCTAAGGAGAACCCGCTTGTCCATGGAAATGTAAAAACGACTGACCTTTGTCAAGATGAATCAGGCGTGGATGGGCCAGGTTTTTTCACACACCAAATGCTTAAGCGCAGATTACATCAGCCATGACGCCTCACCCAAACTTTGAGAAATGAGTCTGGGTTCAAACTACCTGCCTCAGCCACTATTCTGATGCCGCCACCCACCTGATGCCACACATCTGCTGCCAGTTTTTCCATCTACCTACCACCATATTTAACAGGGACTGGTATTGCCACCTACCTCCACACTCATTGTGTCACACTGTCATTGTGTCACTCTATGGCCTCATTCTGCTGCTGCTGTTGCCGTGGCCTCCACACTGTGTCATTGTGCGACTCCCTGACCTCATGCTGCTGCTGCTATTGTTGCTGCTGCGGTCACACCCCACACTGAGTCTTTGTGCCACTTCTGCCCATCATGCTGCTGCTGATGCTGCTGCCTGACCTCCGCACTGTGTCATTGTGCCACTCTCTGACCTCATGCTGTTGCTCCTGCCATCACCTCCACTCTCTGTCATTGTGCCCTCTGTACCAAACTCCTGTTTTTTTGCCACCTCCAGAATTTGTCATTGTGCCACTGTCTGACCTCATGCTGCGCTGTGGCTGCTGCCGTGACCACACATTTCTGTCATTCTGCCACTGTCTGACCTTATGTGGCTTGCTGTGGCTGCTGCCGTGACCTACACACTCTGTCATTTGCCACGGTCTTACCTCATGCTGCTGCTGTTGCCCCTGCCAGACTCCACACTTGTCATTGTGCCACTCTGGGCCTACAAACTGTTTTTGCCACCTCCAGAATGTCATTGTGCCACTTTTTCTACCTAAATGCTGCGCTGCTGTTGATCCCGTGACCTCCACACTGTGTCATTGTGCCATTCTCTGACCTCATGCTGTTGCTCCTGCCGTCACCTCCACTCTGTCATTGTGCCACTCTGTGGCCTACTCCTGTTTTTGACACCCCATAATTTGTCATTGTGCCACTGTCTGACCTCATAATGCTGCTGTGGCTGCTGCCGTGACCTACACACTCGGTCATTCTAAGACTGTCTGACCTTTTGCTGTTGCTGTGGCTGCTGCTGTGGCTGCTGCTGTGACCTACACACTCTGTCATTATGCCACTGTCTGACCTCATGCTGCTGCTGTTGCTCCCGCCATGACCTCCACACTCTGTCATTGTGCCTCTTTGTGGCCTACTACTGGTTTTGCCACCCCCAGAATGTCATTGTGCCACTCTCTGACCTCATGCTGCTGCTGTGGCTCCGCGTGCCTTCCACACTCGTCATTGTGCCACTGTCTGACCTCATGCTGCTGCTGTTGCTCCTGCCGTAAACCTCCACACTCTGTCATTGGACCACTCTGTGGCCTACCCTGTTGGTGCCACCTCCACACTCTGTCATTGTGCCACTGTCTGATCTCATGCTGCTGCTGTTGATGATGTCAAAATTACTACCAACACCCTCTCCACTCATTCGGGGGGCCTCTACATGTATCAGCGTTTAACAGAACAGGTTCTGTCTTATTTTGTGACAGTTTAAAGCTCTGGTCTCATGGAGTGACCCCTGCTGTGACGTCCCTTACTGTGCTGCGATCTGTGGCGGCTCCAGTAAACCTACTACTGTTTCTTTGAGCTATGGTAGGATCTTAGCCCTCAGCTTGTTTTTTTCCATCTGGCCGGGGCCATGACTTTATCAGGCTGAAAATTTACGCTTCATTTTCTGTCGTTTTGAAGCGATCCTAATAGTGGCGGCAGTCCCTTTTGTTTGCATAAATAAAACACAGCATTGTATAAAAGACAAAACCAAGCTCCCTCTGCAAATTTAAAACATGGCACAACGTTCTACAGCACCCTACAGGCTCTGTGCAGCCAGAAAATAGCTGTTTTTAAACGCAATTCATCCCGAAGTAATTCGGAACTGGACTGATTTTGTCGGAAAATTAGGTGAACTCGGCGAACCGAATTTTTTAGAAATTCGCCCATCTCTAATTATATCTCATTATATTTACATTAGACATAATAAGCAATAACAATAAAGTAATGGACAGTTTACTCCAGACAGTTGAGCAGTCTCCCAAACAACCAGTTAACCAAAGTGAAATACACAACTTTGTCTATCCAAAAAAGGATCACAAGTCCACAACTTTTCCAACCCTTTCCAGTGGCGAATAAAGCCTGATTCACATCTGTGTCACAGGCTCCATTGGGAGCTTCCATCACAGAGGTGTTAACTGACCCATTTACCGAAAAATGTGGAAGGTGCCGACAGACCCCATTGACTACAAAGAGGTCAGTTGAGTTTCCATTGTGGTGTCTGCCTATTTTAATGGAAAAAAAGTGCAGTTTACTATGCTTTTTTTTCCATCATTCCCGACGGAACTTGTCGGGAATGATGGAGTTTCAGGACGGAGTTTCAGGACGGAAGCTTTGATGCAAATGTGAGCCTAGTCTAAAAGAGTAGTATGAGACTGTGCTAACAATTGTGATAACATTAAATGGAATGGTGTAACTGGTGACATCACTTCTTTTTGTCTATTGTTATAGAAAACCATACAGTGACACAAATTACACAGTCATACAATCTCCATAAGACAAATATTAACAAAAAATGTCAGTGACTTTCAATGTTTTATTACCATTCAATGCTACATTTTCAACAACTCAATTTATTAAGCTTACTGGAGCTTCCCTGTGAGTGTTGTGATGTGCAGATATCCACTGCCAGGTACTGAAACTTGTCTGTTTATTGTGATTTCACAGCAAAACTACTCTACACAAACCTCAGTTTACTATGCAATGGCAAGGCACAATGGTGAAAGACATAACACCATTAGACTTAACAGTTAAAATACATTCACTGGGGTCATAAATCATGCTTTGTCAAATGGCATCATGATAGATCAGTTTGGGTTGAGGAATGCCAGGAGGACTCAAGGTGTTTGTTCAAATGAATAATGGTTTGAGGCTGTGTGTTCAAGGTTACCTTTTGGTCTCTTCAGAGAAATATTAATTATACAGTAGACAATAACAAAAACTACAAGCATACATGAATATATCCTGTATATACGAAACACCATCTGTAGAACGTCTATAGAATGTCATCTGTGAAGACAGAAACATGTTAGTTACACACAGATAAACTTTGTCCAAATAATGTCCAACACAGATAAGTGCAGTAATCAATGAGTAGTGTTGATAGAACCGTTCGAGAAAAGTTAAGTTCGAGTCGAACATCTCGATTTTCTGGAACCGAAACCGAACCGAACATTTTACTGTTTGTTCGAGTAATTATTCGAGTTCGCCATGGCGGTCTACAAGCCATTTTAATAGTTTTCAGTGCCTTTCTGCACTTTTGGCAGACATACAACCAGTGCAGAGCACAGAGATGTGTCAAAAACGTTATTGCTGAGGTGTAGGGCTCTCATTGCCTGATAAAATCACATGACCATGTTATATATATTTCACTGTATTGCGTTCGGAACACCATATTCAGCTCTTTTTCTGTTCTGTACAGACGGCTCTCTATTATACAGAGTGCTTGGATTTGCTAAATCATACTCAGTGCTCAAAAATTCAGTTTTTGCAGTGATGGGGGTGAAATAGTTTTACAACACACCGTCTCTAATTCTCCTATACAAAGAAATATATTCTGCATAGTGGTTGGTTGGTGAAAATTATACTGAGTGGAGAAAATTTTATTTTTTGCAGTTTTGGAGGTTCAGTAATTGTATAACACGCCATCTTCAAATCTCTTATACAAAGAAATATATTTTAAAAAATGGTTGGTTGGTGAAAATTATTCTGAGTGGAGAAAAGTTCATTTTGGCAGTTTTGGGGGGTTCAGTAATTGTATAACACACCGTTTCCAAATCTGCTATACAAAGAAATATATTTAAAAAAAATGGTTGGTGAAAATTATTCTGAGTGGAGAAAAGTTCATTTTGGCAGTTTTGGGGGGTTCAGTAATTTTATAGCAGACTGTTTCCAAATCTCCTATACAAAGAAATATACAGGCAGTCCCTGACTTACGCCGTTCCGACTTATGTCTGTCCCCTAGTTACAAATGGGGACCGGAACGACGCAAGCCAGGGACAGCTGACAGCGTCCGAGCGCTGCGGTGGCCCGGGCGCTCGGTGGCCCGGGCTTCGCAATAGAACTCCGGAAGGCCGCAAGCAGACTTGCGAGCTTCCGGAGTCTCCGGCACAGGCAGCGCGCAATGTCATCATGCTCCCTGTGCCGGAGACCCCGGGGAAGCTCCAAGTCGCTGTGATCAGACGTAGCACTGGAAAATGATGCTGTCTTGGGTGAAAACCATAATTACAGAAAAATGGTGAGGTCCCATACGAGCTACAATTCCTGATTGTTAATGGCAAATTCAACCAACGGTAAGTATTTTACCCAGTCTACCTGCTGATCAGATACATAACAAGGGAGTTTTTGTATTACCATTTGTTTTACCCTCTCCTGTCTGCCCATTGGGTCTCTAGTGGAAGGCAGAGAGAAGGACGGGGAATACCCAAGCCTTGCAAAGGGCTCCCAAAATCGAGAAACGAACTGAACCCCTCTGTCCGAAACTATATTCCTGGTGAACCATGAAGCTTGAAAATTTGGTTTGACAAAGAGTTTTCAGCAAGTTTTTTGGAAGCTACGTAACCCCCTTAAAGGAACAAGATGGCACATTTGCTGAAACGATCCACTACCACCCAAATAACTTTTTTTGCCCTCCGAAGGGGAAGGTCCATCATAAAAACCATGGAGATATGGGTCCATGGATGTTCAGGGATAGGTAGAGGGCAATGTTCACCAGGAGGACGAGTTCTGGGAATCTTAGCCGACGCAGACTTCACAAGAACCCACATAAGGCCTCAACATCACGAAGAAATGACGGCCACCAGTAATTATGAGAAATAATCTTTTTTGTGCCAGACACTCCAGGATGCCCAGATAACAAGGAATCATGAAATTCTTTTAAAACTCGTAGCCGGAACTGAGTGGGGACAAAGACCTTTGAAACAGGACAATTAGCAGGTCTCATATCCTGGTGGGACTTAATCTCAGTGGCTAAATCAGGGGAAATAGCTGAGACAACAGTCTCCTTGGGCAATATAGGTGCTGGATCCTCCTGGGATGCGTGGCTGGCACAGAAGCTTCTAGATAGAGCATCAGCTTTCACATTTTTCGAACCAGGTCTGTAGGTAACAACAAAGTTGAAGCGCATAAAAAATAATGCCCAACGCGCCTGACGTGGATTTAACCTTTTAGCACTCTCTAAAAAGGTAAGGTTCTTATGATCATTAAGAACCGTGACTTGATGCTGGGCACCTTCGAGGAAGTGGCGCCATTAACGCGAAAAGAAGGCACAAGAAGGGCAAAGGTTAGTCATAGCAGCAGACCCCTGAGACAGGACTGCCCCTGCACCATACTCAGAAGCATCAACTTCGATGACAAAGGGTTTGCTATGATCTGCTTGAACAACACGGGAGCGATACAAAACACTGCTTAATTTTTTCAATGCTTCTATGGCCTCAGGTTGCCAATTGCTGAACTTCACCCCCTTCTTAGTCATGTCAGTCAATGGCTGAACTAAGACAGAAAAATTACGAATAAATTTACGATAATAATTAGCAAACACTAAGAATCACTATAAGGCCTTCAAGGAGGAAGGGCGGACCCAGTCGAGAATAGCCTGAATTTTACAGGGGTCCATACGAAATGAGTTAGGTGTCAGGATATACCCAAAGAAAGGAACCTCCTGTAACCCCCCAAAAAAACATTTCTCAAGCTTGACAAACAATCTATTTTCCTTTCCAGATTTGCAATACCTGTCGTACGTGTTTAACGTGTGATGACCAATCTTCTGAGTAGATTAGAATGTCATCCAGATAAATAACCATACAACAACCAATAAGTTCCCAGAAAACATCATTAACCAGGTTCTGGAACACCGCGGGGGCATTACACAACCCGAACGGCATCACCAGATACTCAAAATGACCCTCAGGAGTCTTAAACGCGTTTTTTCACTTATCCCCTTCTCAGATACGGATGAGGTTATAGGCACCTCCAGTCCAGTTTTGGGAAAACCACTTCGCCCCCTGGATCTGAATGAACAGATCAGGAATCAAGGGTAAGGGGTATTGGTTTTTTACCGTTATCTTTATTTAATTCACGGTAGTCAATGCATGGACGGAGGCCTGCATCCTTTTTTGCTACAAAGAAAAACCCTGCCCCCATAGGAGACACAGAAGGTCGGATATGCCCTTTCTGAAGGCTTCGCAATATACTGCTTCATGGCTATCTCTCAGGACCTGAGATATTATATATCCTCCTTTGGAAAAATTTTACTCCGGGCAATAGGTCAATGGCACAGTCGTAAGATCTATTGAGGGTTAGAATCTCCGACTGTTTTCTGAGAAAATACCTCAGCAAAGTCACGAATAAATACAGGAATTTTGCTCCCACCTCCCGTATTGCCCATATGGTAGGAAGACATCTGTCACAACACTAATCCCCCACTTGATTAATTCCCCTGAAATTCCAGTCCAAACACTGGGGTTATGACTCTGAAGCCAGGGCAGCCCAAACACCACATCAACGGGCACCCCACCATGAAAAACAGAGTACACACTTTTCAGTATGTATAGATTTCCCCCCAACATCTCGAGCTCAGGAGTACAATGTTGGGTTTTTGCCCCTAGCCAGTGGAGTAGAGTCAATAGCCACTACCTGCAGGGAATCAGATAGAGGTCTCCAAGGTAGGCCCAGACGTTTGGCGAAGGACGCATCTATAAAATTCGAAGCTGACCCAGAGTCCACAAACGCGTTCCCAGAACCGGACAAAGACAAGTATGAAACCTTAACTGGGAGCAGCAATTTTTTGGATACAATGGGAAATATCTGTTCGCCTAGGTGATCCTCCTGCACATCACCTAGACGCTGGAGTCTTGCCGGCCTGGTCTTCCTTTTGGAGCACTCCCTGATGCCATGTCCATCCTCGCCACAGTAGACGCATAGTCCATGGATACGCCGAGACGTCCTACGGTCACTGGCAGCAATTGCTGAAGAAGCCCCCACTTGCATGGGCTCCTCGGAGTTTATATCAGAAACAGTGGGTGTAGGGGGGTAGACCACCAGGACGGAAGCCTTTTCCCGACATCTCTCCCTAAAACGTCTGTTCAGACGGACGGCTAGAGCCATAGCCTCATCTAAAGTACCAGGGGTAGGGTAAGCCACCAACATATCCTTCACATGGTCGGCTAACCCTAATCTAAACCGGCATCTAAGAGCTGGGTCGTTCCACCCAGACAGAACACACCAGCGGGAAACTCAGAGCAATACTCCTCCACAGTCCTTTTACCCTGTCTCAAGGTGGTCAGCTGAGCCTCGGCCACAGTTTCCCTATAAGGGTCATCAAAAAGTATGCCCAAGGGGACCAAGAACCTGTCCACAGAAGACAGTTCTGGCGAATCAGGTGGTAACGAAAATGCCACTCCTGGTGGGGACCTGAAGTAAAAGACATAATAATTCCCCTCTCGCTCCTCCCTTGCCCGAGTACGTGGGTGGGGCCTAAAATACAGGCGACATCCTCCCTAAAAGGGCAAAAATTCTTCCTACTGAATAGGGGTTCCACAGGAGGGGGAAAGGTAGTGCAGCGACACTAAGACTCGGGAAGTCTCTTGCTTTTACCCGCAAAAGCCAGATCCTGGACAGCTGGGTAAGCCCCTGCATCTGCTCTACCAGAGCTGTCATGGGGTTTTATAGTGAGGTAGAGCATAATTTGGGTTTCGGCCTGCGATAATGTCATGTCATGGGAAGTACAGTGAGCCCTGCCTGGAACCCAGCCCACTGTCCCTGCCTGCTTGACGTGCTGCCCTAGGCGGTACACGGCAACTGGGCGACAGTCCCTGCGCTACAAAAAGGGCTGGGGCCGTCAGGAGGAGAAGAGTCAGACAGTCCGGGTCAATAACAAATCAGGAACGCCAAGCCACAAATCAGAACCAGAGGGATAAACGTAAACAAGCTGAGGTCAAACACGAACGGGAGCGAGGTACAAAATCGGAAGACAAGCCGGGGTCAGGAGAACAAGTCAAGGTCAGGTACACAGGTAAGCAGACAACAAACAATAGCACAGGTAGCAAGGCAGCAAGAAGAATATCACAGGCACAGCACTCAGTTAGCAGGGAGTTTAAATGTGAATCCCGGATACCGCCCCTGAAGCTGATTGGAGCGGCCTCCGGGTCCTCCCATTGGCTGGTGCGACATGCCCCCTGTCCGGAGTGGCTGGACCTCTGTCACTCACAGAGCTGCCAGCAGAATGTGTATCAGGGTGGGGTCGCTGATCAGCTGCTGCAGGACATTGCTCCCTGTAAGCCGAGCGGCGCCCAGCCCTGACAGGTAACAGCTAACCCTTCACTTGTATAAAGACTTTCTATCATTTTGCTGCTTCCAATCGTCCACCTTTAAATATTACAATTTCAAGTTTCCCTGCTCTTTCTTCCATTATGGCTATTGCAATTTTTCCCTTTAGCGATAATGTTCCACTGCCCAATGAGTAAAACATGACTCATTTTCAAATTTTCCCTCTCACTAGATCCGGCACTTTACCCCATCTAATAGCTATATTCTATGGTGTCGTCACACCCCAGTTAGCGTCCTACCTCTGGTGGTTAGACAAAAAATTCTAGACCAACCGTTCTGGTTCCTAACTGTAAACAAAAAAAACTTCGATTCATCCTACCTAAGAGAAAATTCAATAATTTCATCTGTCTGGTTCAATCAGAAGTGTCTGGAACAATATCACTCCCTATTATCAATCACTGTTCTCATTCTATAGCCAATATATTTAATATAAAGAGCAGTACATATCAATTAAAATCACTGCTCACAGCTGAACAGAGAAGCAATATTTGAAGAGAAAGAATATACTGTAAGCAAGTAAGCAGATATAAAATATATCGCTTACATTTTTGATTTCCTGTGCAGCTGCTTATTATGCTGTTCAAGTATTGATCATCCCTTGGTTGTCCGGATGCCCAAATCTGTTGTCTGAGCCTCACGTTGGACCCATTTTTGTCATCGCAAATAAAGCGGTTCAGATGTGATGGGGTTTTTAAATAAAAAATCAATTGAAGATAAATATCCAGGATTTATTCAATGCAAGCATTGGGAGACATTTCGTGGTATATAGCATAGCATATACAGACGAAGTTCCCCCCTTCTTCTGCAATAATATATATAGCCAATCAATTTAAACATAGCTAGTTCCTATATGCTAGTTTTGAACTTAAGTTTAGCATAAGAAGCCCACCTGGATGTATCCCTTCTCAAACAAAGAACCTTCTCCAAAGAGTAAGATTTCAACCAAACCACATGTGTTGTTAATTAACTGGCTCCACAGTCTCTAGATTCCTTTCTGCTAAGATCTTATATATACCTCCAGTCCTTATGGACTGACTAAGAAAAAAGAACAATTAATAAGTATATAAAAATCAAATAAAAGTGTAAAAATTATAAATATTACCCTCACAAGTGAAATCTCTTATTTATAGAATTTTGAACCCACATATCCCTTTCAGTCCTTCTCAATGTTCCATTCAAGTTGTGATGTAGGATTGCAACATCACTTCTTCACATAACCAGTTAAAAGCCAGTATATAGAAACAACATTCACTGTCTCAGTCAAAGTTATATTCTAGGGATATAGATGTTCACAGCATGAAAAATCTTGCTGCATTGATAAATAATAAAGTAGAAAATTTTGGCAACATTTGGTCACAGATGTACACATACTGGTTTCTTCAGCAGTCTTATTAATTAATAATGTTATTTATCTCATCCATGTAAACCTTAGCACACAGTTAGACAAAAATGAGCAGCTATAAGGCACTGACAAATGTTCTCTCCCTTGTTACCCTTGTATCTTTTATCTTATCTTTGTCAAGTCCTTAAAGGGGTTGTCTCACTACAAGGTTTGCTTTTTATGCTAAAAATCTTGCAAAAACAAGTCACTTTGCAATATGTGTCCATTAACAGTGCCTTACCTATTCCTAGATATCCCCTCTTGTATGGGTTGCATATTTATGTATATTGTGCTTGAGTAGCTGTTAAGCCAAAACAGTTATACTGCATTTTCTGGTCTGCATTTACTGAAAGCCACAATGCAAGAAACGTTGATCCAGCACTTCAGATTAAAAAGTTTCCAAGTCGTTTTACTAAATACATCCCAAAAATATATCAAAAGTAAAAAACATGGCGCCAAATGATGTACACGCATCTTATGTGTTTCAAGTCCTCCCACGACTCTTAGACATAGCATAGCGCATGTAGCACAACCACGCCTACAAGTAGCAGAACACATACATAGAAACACCTGAAGATTAACTCCTTTCAAACCTATTCAAAATAAATTCAATACAAACAGTGATAATACAAAACAAACAAAACCTAGTATGTGTAAAGTAAATCTGTTTTGTAATTCAAACCTAAGGGGGTATCTGGTATTTAGAGTAAGAATCGGAAAAAAAAAGCTTCTCTGTCCTTCAATAATTTTATCCAGTCCCCCTCTATCATTGGTTTATTAACCCTTTCTAATATCAATACACAAAAATCCTTTACTGAACCATCAGGTTTATCTTTAAAATGTTTAGAGGCTCCCGACACCGAGACTGGGGTGGGTAATATCGTATATATGTTCCCTGATTCGAGTCGATAAATTCCTCAATGTACATCCTATATATTGCAAATTGCAAGTATGGTAAAACATCATATATACTACACGATGAGTGCGGCAATTCCTCTAATCCCTTATTTTATATTCCTTATTCGTTACTGCTGATTTAAAACATGTAGTTTTATGTATCTGTAAGCCGAGTACCGAGGGCAGGTTTACCGAAATACAGCAAAGTCACGGATGAAGGACATGACTCGAACACAAGCTCAAGAATGGTTTGTTTTACTGATTTTTCTGAAACTAGATGGTGAACAGTTCCCCCCAAACACAAATTTCCAAATATGTATCCTGGGCCCCCTGTGCTGCATAGCGCGCCGCCAAAAGTGTATTCTCTGGATGCCTGGTGACTTTACCTAACCATGGGGTTCGGAAAGGCCGATAACCCCTTACCTTTTTAATACCATAAGCACCAATGGGAACAATTTTGTGTGGTGGCGGTCACAGGGGCTCGTGGTGCAGCACAGCAGCTCACACAGCTTAAATGGATTTACCCACTTCCCTCCCAAATACACATGTGGCACAAACTTTCCATCACAGATGAACCAGTTCAAGTAACTAACGGTATGATATCAAACTCTCCAAGTCCTGAGCAGGAGGATGTATTTGGGAAACCCTCCTTTGGCCTGTAACTGAACCTAAACTAATATCAGGCCTTCTCACAGTTCTGAGCTCGTTGGCGTGCACGCATCCACTGAGGTACCTTAAAGATGGCCGGCAATTCCTGTCCTCCGGTGCAGATCCTTGTGGATGAAGTGGATGATCCGGCTGCAGACAGTCCTCTCTATCTTGGCAGCTTGTCCTTCTTGTCCAGGAGTTCTCTCTCTCTCTCTCTCTCTGTGATGGCGTCTGTATAGACAGTCAGGCTCTCCGCTGTCTCTGGAACAACTCTGAATCCTGTGTTCTTTATAGCTTAGTTTCTGTCTCTGTCTGTTCTCCTCTGAGTCTCAGTAGCTTCTCTAAAATGGCTCCTGCCATGTGCCAGTCTTATACCATGTCCCTCATTTGCATATACTGGAAACTGGACATAGCGGCATCTTGTGGCCAAACAGTAAAATACAAAGAAACATTTCACAACTGTCATGCATGGGATTTTACTTGGAAAACACAGTGAGGCTGGCCCACTATCCCACATATCTATTGACAAGTGCCACATCTCGATTGACCCTTATTTCTAATCCAATTTGAAAGCACTGGATTTTTCATCCGTTCATTAAACACACTGGGACACAGGATCTTACCTATTGTTTGTGAATTTTTGCCACAAATTTGCATCCACATTGTAATATCGATTTGAGAGTAGAGTCGATATACAACATAGGTAATGTCAAAGAATTGGGAACTATATTGGGTAGTGAAATAAATACATTTCTTATTTCTATTTTCCTTAATGTTATGTTTAGATATCCCCAAAAGCATAGTTCGATCCCGTTTATGTACCACCTGTATAGCTTTCCTAATGTGACCAGTTGAATAACCTCTATTGGGCAATCTCTGAGAAATTATATCTTTTTCTCATTCATAAACCTCATTTTTCAAATAGAATACAACCCTAGATATGGTCCTAAATATAAGGCCACTGTTCTCACTTATCAAGATCAAACAACAAATCCCTAAACACTCCACTCCACTCCACTATAAGAATTCTGTCTAAGTCTCCAACACCCTGACCTGTGCCATTTTTTACTGAGCCCCAATCTATTCATTGGGACATTGCCAATTAAAGCCAAGCGATTTCTTTGCTATGGACGCCAATCGACGCCTGTGCAATATTCTGGCGCCGTGGTCGTCATTTCCGGCGCAGGACACGAGCGCTTATAAACTGATGTGGGTCAGCTGTCGGCGTCTCCGCCCGGCATAGCATTGCTGACAGTTTGCACTCTGTCATACACAGAGTGCAAGAGCGGATGCACCATTCCTAACACGGACTGTGGCTCTAAGGTAAACATCTTTCTGTGATATCTGTAGGTTTTGGAGCTTCTTGTTTATCTGTGAATGATTCAATTGGTATATATTTTGTATTTTTTTTCAGTATTATCGTCATTTCCTTAATGAATGAACTAGAGGAAGTCATACAGGCCAGATAAGCAGCTATCTTGCATATCTTTAAATTGCCTGTGTCAGTACAAACCTCTTTAGCATTATCTTCATTGAGATGTCTTGAATGCCCTTCTGTGTCAGTACAATCTCTCTTGCATTGTCTTTGTTGATATGCTTTTTTGTGTGTCAGTACAAACTGATCTTGCATTGTTGTCATTTGCATGCTGGATACATTTTTTGTATTTAGTGACATATCTTTCCCTATATTATATCCCTGAGGAGATCCTATTGATTAGGGAGGATCGAAACATGTTGGGAGTTTCAATTGTGAGGGATTAATAGGGCTTTTCTAGTAAGGGATAGGTTCGTGACGGGACCGTCCTTTGTTTCGGGACGATAATCCTGGTTTAGGCAGCAGAGTATTAGCTACCTAGGGATTAATAGTGTTATCACAGCCGTTCCTTTATCTATGGTATCAGTGTTAATTGTCTATTCCTCTGGATTAGAGGTTTTTGTCGCCACTATATTTTTATTGGTATATACATTAAAAGTTATATTTTAATTTGTTCTCTCCCTGTTTAGGGATTTGTTGTTTGACCTTATTTTTCTTACAAATACGCTTTGCTCTGATAAATTCTCCTACGGGCAAATTTTTATTTACATGTCCTGGGGTACAACTTTCTGCATGCAAAAGAGAATTACCTGAGATACATTTTCTATATATAGAGCTTGTAACACATTTGTTATCAATATCTCCTTTCAATAACAAATCCAAAAATGGAATCTCTTTAGAATGATACTGATAGGTGAAAAACAAGTTGTCAGAGTTATTATTAAGATAAGCAATACATTTTGGTACAGAAGACACAGGACCATCCCAAATTAGAAGGGTATAGTCAATGTATCTTCCGTACCAAAACACCTGTTGACAAAATGGATTGTAATCAGTATAGATTTACTTCTCTTCCCACCATGCAACATATATGTTCGCTAATGACGGGGAGAAGCAGGCGCCCATCGGGCAGTAAATAGAAAGAGTTGTTAAAACTAAAAAAATTGTGACATAACAAAAAAGATGTTACTGTAACAATATATTGTTTTAAATTGTCATCAAAGATAGTATACCTGTTCAACTGGTGTTCCAAAGCAATTAATGCTTTATCATGAGGGATCGCAGTGTACAATGCTGAAATATCACATGTAACCCACAGATAGCTATTCTTCCACTTAATTTTTTGCATAACCCTTAAGACATCAGCCGAATCCTGTACGTGCTGGATCAACGTTTCTTGCATTGTGGATATTCCAGCATTAGCCGAGTGTTTTTTTCCATGCACCGGAGCTCACATATTCAGGATTCACAGGTGAGTGAACAGGACGTACTTTCAAGTATTGAGATTTACTGAAAGCCCCATTATCAGATTATACTCCTCCACTGGGTTGCAATACATTGTCAACGGTATACCTATTTGAGACATTTATGAAAAATTAACAGTATATGCCATAAATGTCTGATGGGAGGTGGTTTCACTGCTGAGGCTCCTATCTATTAAGAGGATATGTTGTTGATGGGTGGTACAGAAACTGCTGAGCATTTCAGAACCCTCAGAAACTAAAATAGTCAACTCTTCTCTCATTAGAGTGTCAAACTTTTTCGCATTTATGATACATCTTTTGAATATGCCATAAATGTCTCAGAAAGGAACACCCTCTTAGAAGAGCAATAAAACTGATGCCCATGGTCTGCACTAGGCAAAACACAGTACGGCTGAGTCAGACTGCATTTTAGTCTCATTTTGAACCTCCATTGTAGTTATCTGTTTGAATGCTTGAAAAAGTATCCCAATGAATAATGCAATGGATCCACAGGGAACAACAGGGCAAACATAGTCACTTTTTGACTGTTCATGCTATTTTGTCCAGCACAGCAATCTTATATATATATAAGAAACAGAGAAAAGGTAGTGACTATATTTGGGCTATTGTTCCTTATGGATTCATTGTAATCCATCAGGATACTTTATTCAGGTATCAAAACAGAGAACCAAAACACAGTGTGAACCCAGCTTAGAGGGGTTTGCCACATTGCAAAAATCCCTCTTAAGGACTAGTCGTTCTCTTCGAGCCTTCCTCAGAGAACAGGGACATGGCGGCGCTTGCGCAGTTCTTCCCATTAAATATATGGGAGATTTTAATACAGCCCACACAAAACAATACCATGGCCTAAATTGCCTGAACTCAAGACATATATGTGAGCCCTAAAGAGTTGAAAATTAATACATACAGTATCTCCCAAAAGTGAGTACATGCCCACATTGTTTTTAAATATTATATTGCGACTTTTCATGGGACAACACAGAAGATATGACACTTTGATACAATGTAAAGTAGTCAGTGCACAGCTTGTATAACAGAGTAAATTTGGTGTGCCCTCAAAATAACACACATCCATCAATGTCTTAACCACTGGCAACAAAAGTGAGCTCATCCCAAAGTCAAATTGTGGCCAAAGTGTCAAAATTGTGTGTGTCCACCATTATTTTCCAGCAGTGCCTTAACTTTCTTGGGTATGGAGTTATCTAGAACTTCACAGGTTGAAGCTACTGGAATCCTGTTCCACTCCTCCATGATGACATCATGGAGCTGGTGGATGTTAGAGACCTTGCGCTCCTCCACCTTCAATTGGAGGATGCCCCACAGATGCTCCATAGGGTTTAGGTCTGGAGACATGCTTAGCCAATCCAGCACCTTAACCCTCATTTTCTTTAGCAAGACAGTGGTTGTCTTTGAGGTTTTTTTAGGGTCATTATTATGTTGGAATACTGCCCTGTGGTCATTATTCATATAAAATCCCATATAAAGTACTCAAAGGCTCACAGTCCACTAATATGAATACTGCAATTTTTCTTTTAATCATAGGGTAAATGTCTATATCTATCGTCCGTGTAGGGAACATAAGATACATTTATCCAGCATCATTTCAAGATACATCAAACCTTATCCTCGACGCGTTTCCCCCCTCCATATTATAGGGTTCATCAGGAGGATCTCCTAGGGGACGTCACACTGACTCAAGATAGTAGTCTCCTTGATAAGCTGATATCTCTATGTCCTATATCCCGTCTTAAATAAGTTACCGCTATTTGCCGTCTCCAGGTGTACTCACCACTCGGCGTCTTCAAAACGCTACTGCGCATGCGCCGGCATTGGACGGCATCATGACAACCAGCGCCGTCCAGCCGCGCACACGTCGATTTCCCGGCGTCTTGAGTTTTACTTTCGCCGTGCGTTTGGGGGAGGCCCAAAACCATTTTTAAAAACCGCACCGCCAACCGCGGGGTGCGCCCAAAAACTCGGCGTCAAAATTTTCCACTGGCCCTGCGGGCCCGGGATCATTTCTTGGCCCCCGGGTCATTACGCACGGGTTTTTCAAGGGTATTTAAAAAGGGAATGAGATACACCACCAGCCGCAGGGGGAAACCCCCCTTACAAACCCAAAATTACATCCCCAAATGGTTGATTTAAAATCATTCCAAACCCCTAAGAGCAAACAATATACAGGTTATTCACATCTACATCCCATCTTGGTGGTAAAAAAATAAACGTTTTTTGTATAAACCCAAATTCTTCCCCTTAGGCCAAAAAATTTTTCCTGGGGAAAACCAATAAAAAGGGGTACCCAATAAAACCAGAGAACCCCTCATTTTAAAAGAGATAAATCCCAAAACAGATGTATTCAAAAATAAAAGTTTTTGGGAACAAAAAATATATACGAAACCCTAAGGGTTAAAATTAATCTTTGTGGATTCTGCCAGTTTTCAAAACAAACCTTACGAGCCTTTTTGGATATCCAAAAAATACATTTAAATATGTATACACTAGGGGAAATTTTAAATTAAAAAAAGCCAAAAAAATTTTGAAGTTCATTAAGACCCTCTTTGGGTGTATCGTTTTTTATTCTAAAGGGTTTTACTTGTTTTTCCTTACAAAAATAATTTTTGATCCCAAAATTTCCCTTTCTCAATGTCGAGTTTTTTCTTTTCCCCCTACAAAAAAAACATCATGCCCGAGGGGTTTTCCCTCAAAGCTCCTCCCAGTATGCCTGGCAAGAGGGGGGGTTTACGTCTATGTGCACAAACCCCCAAGTGTTCAAACCCTTTTCGGTTTTTTTAAAAAATGTCTGGGCGTCTTACCTATAAATTGTTTACCACAACTACAATTTCAGAGATAAACAACTTCCTGGGTACAGCAATTCATAAAAAAACTCAATCGCATTGGTCTTCCCCGGTCCCGAACTCTTAAAACTCCTTTTGTCTGATGATATACTTTGGGAAAAAAACATTTTAAAAATCTAAACATTCCCCAAAGGGTTTTTTTTCTTTAACCCTGTACCTGTTTTGGGTTTTGGGTGACGTTTTAAAGGGGTGTGAATTAAACCATCCCCAATGTTTTTCCTCTTCTTTTTAAAGTCACTGAGGGGGTTTTTGAGAGACAGTCAGCTAGAAATTTATCACAAAGGCCAAAATTTCCCCAATATCTTTCCCAAATATCTTCAAATTTCATCATTATTTCAGTTGTTTATATGGTGGCCTATTATCCTAAACTTTGGGTTTCCCCAAACTCTTGGTCCCCCCCGGGTTCAATAGATGGTTTTTCCTTTTCACCCTAAGTGCGTTCTTTAAAATTGGGAGGCTTCAATACTGATGGAGGGGGCTCCAAAATCTCGTTTTCGGAAGCCGGGCCCCAAACTCCGAACCCGTGTGTGGAGGTTCCCCCAAGATTTTTTTTTATTTCAACCGAAACCCGGGTTTTTTTCTGGGCCCCGTTTATGGCCCCCAGAGGCCCTTTTGGGGAAAGAACCCTGCACCATCCCTGCGGTTTTTGAAGGGGCGTTTTTTGCCGGGGCCTGAAGCCACCGCACCCCAAACCCAAAACATCCACCCCCGCTCAACCAGTGAGCTGTCCCCGAGAGATAAAACGGCCCTTTGGCCCCGGGGTTTTCTAGTCCATGTTTTCGGTGGTTTAGAAAAAGGACTTTTCCGGGCCAGATGCAGAAACAAAGGGTTGAAAAATTTTTGTTCCCGTTTGGCGGCCAGGGCGGAAGCCCCGCTCGGGTCTGGTTTTTGGGGGGAAAGGGAAGGGCCATGACGTGGCGGAACCCCATCGTGTTTCACCAATGGAAAGGCAAATTTTTTCCAAGGCCCCAAAAAGGGCCCGGCAATTTTCGGGAAATTTAAAGGGTTTTGGGCTTTGGGGTGGTTTTGGGGGTTTTAAAATGTTTCTTTTGCTCCCCAAAACCCGGGGAAAACAGAAAGGGGGCCCTTTTTGGGTGCTGGACTTGGGCCCCTGTTCGGGTGCGGTCCCTCAAAAATGGGGGAAGGGGAAATTTGGGGGGATGGGTCCCCTGGGGGTGCTGGTGGTAGTTTTGGGGGACGGTGGGGGGGCTGGGGCGGAAAAGGTGATCTTAAAATCATTGACTTGAGGACATGGGCAGTGAGGGAACCTTGGGGGGTGGTGGAGGAGAAAAGGAAAGGCCCGGGACAGAGGAATTTTGACGGGTTGGAAGCCCGGCGTCTGGCTGGCCTTTTTTTTTTCCCAAAGGGGTTTCCTCCTTTTAAAATTTATGCAATTCGCTTTCATTTGGGAAAAAGACATGTTTTGGGGGTGGTTAAACACCTAAGATTTTTTTTCCTCTACTTAGCGTTTACCCGGGAAAAAGGGGGACCCTAAAGACCCTCCCCGGGTGAATCAGAAACCCTTCTCAAAGGGAAAAGGGCCCCGGCTTTTAGAGGGCCCCGGCCCCTTTTTTTTCCCGGCCCCTTTTAAACGAGGGGCGGGGGTTTTTCCCCTGCCGTGGCTGGGGGGAATCATATCAGTGGATTCTGCGACCAACCCCCCTTCCCCTTTTTTTGGGGGGGACCCGTATGACACAAACCCCATCATCTTCCTCCCCGTCCCGTGATGAAGCCTCGCAAAAAAAATTCTGCTTTAAAAGAAACCCCTTTTGGGTCCGCAATGTCGTCATCATCATCAAACAACACAGGGGGGCTTTTGTTTGTCCTAAACATTTGCTTTCCGGGGGCAGCCCGGGGTACAAGCAAGAGGGACTGCAAAGGGGTTTTCCGAACCCCCGGGATTTTTTTTCCCATTGACCGGCTTCCTTTCCTCCTCTGATGGTATCAGTAAAATGGGCGTTTAGAGCAAACAAAAATTTATCCTCTTTGGCCTCTTGATCTTTTTAACCAAAGCCCTTTGACCCCAACCGCATTTTGTCATCAAAGAGGTCTTAGAAAAAGGATTTTTCCCCATGGTGGGGGAAAACGAGGGTTTACATTTGGGCTTTCCTTTGGGTTCCTGTTGGACGGATGCTTTACGATTTTATGACGACATTTTGGCCCGGGGACTGGGGGGCAGGGGGGGTTTAAAACTGTGGATGCGGTTTTCATTAAACCCTTGAAGAACAGTTTGGCGACGCTGTTCGTTTTCTGAGATTTTACAGGGTCCTGAAACCCCCCCCATGAAAGGGCCCGAAAGGTCCCGCAACCCGGGGTTTAAACCCTGACATTGTTTTATTTGCCAGCACTGGGAAAGGGGCACCCCTTTTCTCTTACTCTTCCCCCTTGGTTTTCCCAAACCCCCTCTTTTGGGTCGCTTACCCCCTGCATTTCGCTCCCCCCTTCAGAAAGAAAAAAATTTGAGAAAAGGGATGGAAGAGTTTTTTGGGAAAGCCTCTTATTTTAAAAAAGGGCAAAACACAAACTATTCGGGAAAACCCCTCAAAAACAAAAAAAAATTTTCTATCTTTTAAATTTTAAAATGCAAGGTGCCTCTATCAACAAAGCGGGTGGCCCCAAAATGGAAAAAAAAACTATCTGAAAAAGTATCGGAAAAATTTAAAAGGTATTTTTTTCACCTAAAAAACACCTGGGGGTGACGACAAAAAAATTTTTGTATTCAAATTTAAGTGCCCAAAGGGGCCCCCTATCAACAAAAATTGAACTGTGCCCAAAATGAAAAAAAACCTATTGAAATGTATACTATAATAAAACGGTATTTTTTGGGAACCCAAAAAATTTCCCCTGCCCCGGGGACGACAAAAATTTCTGTATTCAAATTTAAGTGCAAGGTTTCCCCTATCAACAAAACTGGGGCGGGGAAAAAATGAAAAAAAACACCTTTTTTGAAATGTTTTCCCGGGTAAAAAAAACGGGATTTTTTGCAAACCCAAAAATACACCGCGGTGAACCCAAAAATTTCTGTATTCAAATTTAAGTGCAAGGTGCCTTATCAAGAAAGCTTTGGGGGGGGTAAAAGTTTAAAAAAAAACCTATCTGAAATTTTTTTACGGTTTAAAAAAAGTGGAGTTTTTTCACCTATCAAATAAACCTGCCTTGCGAAAAAAAATTTCTGTATTAAAAATTTTAAATGCAAAGGGGCCTCTATTTAAAAAAGCTGGACTGTGCCAAAGTGAAAAAAACACTTAAACTGAAATGTATACGGATAAAAAAACGGTATTTTTGCAAACCAAAAAAAACAAACCCCCCGGTTTACCCAACCCAAAATTTCGTAACAAAAATTTTTGTGCAAGGTGTACAACCCAAAAAAGGGTGGGCAACAAAGATTGGAAATGTGCCAAAGTTTAAAAAAAACGTTTTTGAAATGTTAAGGATAAAAACGGGGATTTTTTGCACCCAAAAATACACCTGCGTTTCCCAAAAAATTTTTGTATTCAAATTTAAGTGCAAGGTGCCTCTATCAACAAAGCTGGACTGGGCAAAAGGGAAAAAAACACCTATCTGAAATGTATACGGATAATAAACGGTATTTTTTGCACCTAAAAATACACCTGCGGTGACGACAAAATTGCTGTATTCATATTTAAGTGCAAGGTGCCTCTATCAACAAAGCTGGACTGCGCCAAAGTGAAAAAACATGTATCTGAAATGTATAGGGATAATAAACGGTATTTTTTGCACCTAAAAATACACCTGCGGTGACGACAAAATTGCTGTATTCAAATTTAAGTGCAAGGTGCCTCTATCAACAAAGCTGGACTGGGCAAAAGTGAAAAAACACCTATCTGAAATGTATACGGATAATAAAAGTGGAGTTTTGCACCTATCAAATACACCTGCGGTGACGACAAAATTGCTGTATTCAAATTTAAGTGCAAGGTGCCTCTATCAACAAAGCTGGACTGTGCCAAAGTGAAAAAACACGTATCTGAAATGTATACGGATAATAAACGGTATTTTTTGCACCTAAAAATACACCTGCGGTGACAACAAAATTGCTGTATTCAAATTTAAGTGCAAGGTGCCTCTATCAACAAAGCTGGACTGTGCCAAAGTGAAAAAACACCTATCTGAAATGTATATGGATAATAAAAGTGGAGTTTTGCACCTAACAAATACACCTGCAGTTACTAGAAAAGATCTGTATCCTCATTTAAGTTCAGGCTGCCCAACATACAAGTAATATTTTAACAGAAAACTGTTAATAAAAAGCCATTGCAATGCAATGTCTAAACAAAATCTGGGCTGCACAATATCCAGTATCCTTTAAAGAGCTTGTCTGTGTTCCCCCCCCCCCCCCTCCGCTCCCATGTGACTTTACAGGGCTAAAAGCTCCTTTAAAATTCTCAGCCTAAGTACCTAAAATCTGCAAATCTCTAATCTACCTAAATTCTAATGTTCACAGCTAAAAGCATAGCTGTCTGTGTAAACAAATAGAACAATTGCGCTGAGTTGTTTGCTGAGCTGTATGGACAGAGACCGAGAGCACGTCCTACTCCTATCAGACACTGACACACCCTGATCATGAACACGAAGGGCTGTTCTATGCAAAACGAGGTCATGTGATTTTTTCCGCCAATCGCAACCATACACATCACAGTCATGACCTCGCACACCCAGCTCACCCTGCTCTATTCTCTAAGCTGATTTGCTGGCCGCCAAAAAGAAAAGAAGCGCTGAAAATGGCGCGATATTAATAGATTATGCACAGATTTTCACCTAAATTATCGCGTGATCTAAAAAATCCGATCAACATAAAAACCGTGCCGATTTCAACTTTGTCGATAATAATCGCTCAACACTAGTCCCCAAATGTCTAGCAGAAGACTAAGTTATTTAAAGCCAACATCAGAACGAATCACAAGATATGCTATTAAATGTTATGGTGGGCGCTGTATGGTTGGACTGCTATGGTGGGTACTGTGATGGCTGGCGATGTTATGGTGGGTGCTGTATGACTAGCACTGTTATGGTGGGCACTGTATGGCTTGCACTGTTGTGGTGGGCATGGTGATGCTTGGTAATGTTATGGTGGGCATTATATGACTCACACTGTTATGGTGGGAACTGTGACGCTGACAATGTTATGGTAGGTACTGTATAGCTGGCACTGTTATGGTGGACACTGTGATGCCTGATAATGTTATGGTGGATGCTGTATGGCTGGCACTGTGGGGCAGTGTGTGCTATTTTAAGCAACTTAAATAGCAATCCAGACAAAAATTATTTCTGTATTATCCCCAGTACATGAACAACAGTTTTACCTGGATTTCTTTCTGAAACTAGTATCCATATGTGACATAATCAGGGCATATCCACCAGATATACCATAAAAGTGTCTAAAAAGTTCAATACTCCAGAGAGGAGAAGATGCGCTAGGAGGTGGCCATACATGCGTGTTGCTATCTGTAAACTGTAGTTGTTAAAAAGGCGTTTCTGTATCCCCAAAAACTGCAATAAAAATGGAAGACTCATACTCAACAGCAGACCCCCACTCTGATCTACGGGAGTCCCTGAAGTAGAACACAGACATCTTAACTATTTTGGGTATCTACAACTGATGTCCCATAAAGGTTTCAGATGGGTAATCCAATACTAATATAAAAGTGTAAATATTCAGCACTTGTTTGAATTTCAAAAATATAAAACACACAATTTTATTGATTCCCAGTTAAAAATATGATAAGATCACAGAAACATACAGTACATGCTGCATGTATTTTTCTATGATCTTATCATTAACTTGGAATTAATAAAATTGTGCATTTTATATTTTTGGATTTTTACTCTTTTGTATCAGTGTTGGCTTCATCACATCTCCATGTTATACCGTTGCACCGTGTTATACAAGGACGTTGACAGATCCTGGGTCCACTGGTGAGCGAACATATTCCTTTTTTCTTTATAGTGCATTTTTCAGATGGGGAAACTTTACTGTGGTCCTTGGAAGAGGTACAATATAACAGTGTGGCACTTGGACCAGAAAAGGTTGTGCACCCCTGGTCTTAGATCTAACGAACTAAAATTTTATACATGATACATTCCTTTTTATGCCTTTGGACATAGCAGAACTACAATACAAACAGGACAAGTTGTACAGTAGAAGATTTAACACTGAATAGAACTGCAACCAATAAAAAAAGGAAATGTTGGAAAATAATAATAGAAATAGTAATGCATTCATCTATTGTGCGTGTACCACAGTTTCAATCATTATAAAATTCAGATTTTTCAGGAGGACAGTTTAACATACACACTGTTGTTAATAGTGACCAGGCAAATTGTCACAGTTGCCTTCCATTGTGTGACTCAATATAATGCAGGAGGGAAGTTTATGTACTATAAATAAAATGTATGAGCTGTGGCATTTCAGTCTGTCACCTGTCAGATAGGCTCACTTCTGCTTTTCCGATTAAAGTGTGCACTGCCTATGATTGAAAGAGACACAAAAAGAGACGATTAGGGCGACATGTATGATTTTTGCCGCCCAGTCGCCATTTTTTTTGTATGCTTTAGAAGCATAGAATGCACCTGAATCTATGAACCTGTTCTAACGTGGGTCATAGATTTAGCGCTTTTTAGCTACAAAGTGACACTTCAGGCTCAGTTAAACCACTTTTAAAGTGGTCTACCTGTTCCAGCAGTAATGCACCCGGATTTTCCAATGTGTACATGTGTAGTTTCTTATGGTTGTAATGCAACACCTCTAGCATGCCCCCCCCCCCCAATCTCAGGCGCATTAAAAAGTGCCGCGGGTGCTTTGTAATGCACCTAATATTGGAGTGAGCCTGATTAAAAATATAGCGAATGCAACTGTGCCAGTCTTCGAGCTGAAAGCCGCCAGACTTCTAGCGCAGCCCGTTCATAATGATTACACATATTTAGTTCATGCTCCTTTTTATACTGTTTCGAAGAAAATATAATTTAAAAAAGAAGTAGGATGCATAAAGTGTTCTGGTCAGCTGGCTCTTGCTGTCTATACCTACAGCTTTATAGCACCTGTTGTCTGCAATATAAGGGTACGCACACACAGCGGAAAGGTGTACTTCAGACGAGGAGATGACGCTTAAATTGGGACGCAGATTGTCTACCTCCGTCACCCTAGAAACGGCAGCACGTTAACGGCCTCAAGAATTGACATGTTAACTCTTTGCCAGCGCTTGCAATAAGCACTGAAAATAAGCTGATTATAAATAGGGTGTAACAGAGGTTGGTTTACCATTGGATTGGTCGCTAGTTCTGAGATATGTTAAGTGCTGAATCTGCCACCAGAATCAGCATCAAATTCCATCGTGTGAATGTACCCTAAAAGGAACAGGCTTCATATATTAAAATGTTTTAATAAAAAGGCCTCGTTCACACGGCTTATTCTGCCGTGGATTGGCGCCGTACTGCGCGCCGGATTTGCGCTGCAGTACGGCGCCAATCCGCGGCAGCAATTACGGTAATCCACTGCTCTCATAGAGAACAGTGGAATCCGTCGCTCCTCCCCGCTCGGCGACTCCGCCGCGGGGGGCGAAAGTGACATGCACATTATTTACGGCGCGGACGTGCCGTAAACAATGCCCCTTATTCACGGCGGATTTGTGAGCTCAATACGGCTCACAAATTCGTCGGGAATAAGCCGTGTGAACACGGCCAAAGTGTTAGTGTTGGCCATAGCAAGCAGTCACATCACTGAATGATCCCCTTACGATCGGTAAGGGAGTATTGAGTGAGCCCACTGAACCATAAGCGGCAGGTAATGGCTATTAGTGACAGCCGCTAGCAATGTGGATCAGAGACAGTTCTGATCCCAGCATTTTAACCACAAGATGCCACAAGAAACATCCATAAAAGTCTGCTCTTTTAAAATATAAGATTATCCTGTACGGGAAGCGTTGTAGAAAAAAAATGCCAATGCCAAAATTGCAGTGTTTGGGTCATTTTGCATCTCAAAAAAAATGTAAGAAGTAAATGATCAAAATGTTGCATATGTCCTAAACTGATAACAATAAAAACTACACTTCAGCCTGCACTCAGATCCATAGTTGGAAAATAAAGCTATTGGTCGCAGAAATGAAAAAAAATTAAAATAGCTTTTATTTTATTAAAAGTGCTAAAAGACAACAAAAGAAATTAACTTTTTTATCACTGGAATCATCTCAACATGCAGAATACAGGTAGCATGTCATTAAAAATGAATGATGAACAAAATAAAAATGAGACCCCACAAGAACGGCAGAATTGCATCCCAACCCACAAAGAATTTATTTTGGGGGTTTTCTAGTTAAATACATGATAAGCTCAATGGTACCATTAAAAAGTACATCTTGTCCTCCTCATACGTCTATGTAGATGAAAAAATAAAAAAAATACATAATTTGGAGAGGCAGAAAGGCAGAGAGAAATAGACAAAAAGCAAAGGCAGACTATAAGAAGCATATAATGTACAGTAGCTGTAGAGTGGGCCCCCAGAATCAACTCTACTGGTAGGCCTCAGAATAAGCTCCACCGGTAGGCCCCATGAATAAGATTTCACCGGTGGGACCTAGACACTCTGGTCCGAAACTGAATAGCAACCAGACTCTATGTTTCATTTCTCAGTTGCAGTTAAATCCTCATGCATACCACCATCTTAATATGTTCACATGACAGATTTTAACATTTGACAGCACAGATTTTCCACCCCATGGATTTCAAACTAGTAAAACCGCCTCTGTAATGTAAAAGTAGTTTGCAGTCAGATTTAGTTGCTGATTCTTACGATACTTCAGTGCTGAATCTCCATCAGGATCTGTATCCAAATAAACCGTGTGAACCTTCCCTGAGGGGACGTTCACGTGACAAGTAAAATTTACTTGTTGAATTCTGTTGCTGAAAATTGTATCATCCAATGTGTTTTCAACGACTATTTAACATACTTATTGCATGTGGATTTAGGATCACTTTTTGGAGTTGGTTTACTCACAGTTTACAGCCAGAAAGGAATCATTTGGTCATTCCTAGGTGCTTTTGGATGCAGATCTGCATTAAAATCACATACTGTCATAATTGTGCCTGACAGACCCCCAGCTTTTAGCTCTGGTCGCCAGCCATGTCCGTAGTTTCTTTATATTTGTTTTCACCAGTGTGTCATACTCTGCTCTGTTAATTGATTCCTGGCCAACGCCCATAGTCCGTGTCCTCCAGCACTCGGTTAGTTAACCTATTTCTTTGCAAGTCTCTTTGATTGACAGCCTTGTATTCCAACCCAGTCTTTTGTTGCTTCCACCTATCACCTCTGTTCTTTGTTCTCTGGTGTGTTATAAAAGGGTTCCTGTGCTGTTTCTCCTTGCCTGCTATTCTGGTTACCTTTAGTGCCTGTAAGCTAGCCTGTTACTCTTTCTTACGTAACCTGTTACCTGACCTTGGCTTTAATTACCGACTATTCCTTTGCTTTAGTTATTCTGTACTGCTTCTCCCGACTGTTGCTTATCTGGCTAGTTTGACCTACTGTTATTGTGATTAGTGTTCGTTTTCTCTCCATCTTGTGTATTCACCTACTTAGTTTATTTCTTTGGGGCTGACCTGTTAAGGAGTCGGGCACCCCCACAACGCCGGGACAGTGTGTTGGGACCAGCCTCAGGGCCCCACCCCGTCGGTGTCTACGAGTCTGCCCCAGACCAGTTCCTCCCATACTAGTGTTTTGACTTCATACTACATGAGGTTTTCAGCCATCCCCATTGACATCAATAGTACATTTCCACACGTTTTCCGCATGGTATACCACCAAACAATGAAAATGTTCAATGTTTTTTTTACCTTGATTTGGTTTGATTCTTCGGTTTTACCTTTTATTCTGAATGAACTACACTGTGCATTTTCAATGTGAATAGTTTACGTTTGGTTTTAGACGGATATTTCAAGTCGGAATATGGGTGGATAATGATTTGAAATACTTTTCTTGTGGACAGGTAGATTTACACAGTTAAATTTTGTATGATATCATATGTACAGAGCTAATAACATCTAGTAGCTGCAAAACAGCAGCATATGAGCTATGTAGTAAGGAACCATATGATGTTTAGACCTCTCCATTCTGCCATGTACAAGAAAACCTAACCATGACTGGTTGCTGTTGACATGGTCACTTTTCTCTCTTTTTTGATGGGTACAAAAACACTCAGCTTGTGTAAGAAATCTGTCAGAAATGTAAAAAAAAGTAATTATATAAAAGACTACATAAATAAATTCGTGGTTTAGCTCCTAATTAAGGCCAACCTGTCACCTTTTTTTTACTACCCTGTTTAAGGGCATACAGGAAAGGTCCTCTCAACTATTAGCCTAAACAGCACAGAACAATATATTGTGTCATGTAACTGGTAGAGGCTTATAAAAATACAGCAGACTAGTTACAAGTAATCTGAGCGCTCCTCACCCTTAAACTAGACAGTATAGCACGGTATGGTGACAGATGCACTTTAAATCTCATAAAAGATAACGTCAACTATACAGCATTTTCCCAGTAGTTCTAAAACAGTAGGCGTATGTCCCCACGGCACAGGTTTTCGGCCGGTTTTTCAGATGGTTTGAGGTTTTGCAGACCATCTGAAAAACTGGCCGCAAAAGAGCACAATAGGCTCCTATGGAAAACCCGTGCAGCAGTCCCCACCACATGGGTTTTCCGCCCGACGGCTTTTCCGCCCGCGGGCCGGCCGAAATGCATTTAACATGCACATTTTTCCGGCCGGTTTTCGGACAGAATATGTGCAAGTGAATGTGAAGGGGGAGGGCTTCACAACCGGACAAATACCGGTTGGATAAACTAACCGGTATTTGTCCAATGCCGTGAAAACGGGCCCTTACCCCTAGCCAAAAAGTTTGCAAGGAACTACATCCAAATTATAAATGCGAAAACAATCGCTCATCTGCCATTATAACACAGCTCTTGCTTGATCTTTTTACCCCTAATCGACCATGACAAGTGGGCATTCTTTTTGTGTAGAGGAAAGAAAGTAAGAAAGTTTAATTCTCTCTTTACTGTAACACTGGTGAGAGGCACAAGTGGTTATGATTAGGGATGAGCGATTATAATCGACAAAGTTGAAATCGGCACGATTTTTAGACTGATCAGAAATTTCCGATCACTCGATATTTTAGGTGACAATATGCAGATAATCTATTACTATCGCGCCATTTTCGCCGCTTCCTGTCATTTTGGCGGCCAGCAAATTAGCTTAGAGCATAGAGCAGGGTGAGCTGAGTGTGCGACATCATGACTGTGATGTGTATGGTTGTCATTGGCTGGAAAAATCACATGACCTCATTTTGCATAGAATAGCATTTCCTGTTCAGTATCAGTGTTTCAGTGTCTCTCACTAGAGCAAGACTTGTGCTTGGTCTCTCTTAAGCTCAGCTCAGAGACACAGTTTCTCTTATTCATACAGACAACTATGCTTTTAGCTGTGAACATTGGATAGATTAGAGAATTTCAGTTCTTAGTTAGTTAGACAGAGACTTTTAAAGAAGCATCTAGTGCTGTAGAGCCGCGGGGGGGAGTTGGGGGAGCGGACGAACAGACAGACAGGCAGGCTGGCTTTGGAAAGGAGGGTGTATATTGTACAGCCCAGACTCAGCTTTGAACCGGCATTGAATTGGCATTTTTTTTTACCACTTTTTGGCCATCACACATCGCATTTGAGGTGAAATTTTTCCCTTTATTTTGTGCATCCCAGTTTTTTTTCAAAGAGCCACCTTGTACTTAAATCTGGATACAGAAATTTTCTAGTAATTGTTGGTGTATTTCATTGGTGCAAAAAACACCTTTTCTTATACGTATAACTTTTAAATAGCTGTATTTCACTGTGGTGCCGCCCAGTTTTGTTCAAAGAGCCACCTTATACTTAAATTTGTATACAGAAATTTTCTAGTAACTATTGGTGTATTTCATTGGTGCAAAAACCACCTTTTTTTATCCGTATAACATTTAAATAGCTGTATTTCACTTTGATGCAGCCCAGTTTTCTTCAAAAAGCCCCATTGTACTTAAATATGGATACAGAAATTTTCTAGTAACTATTGGTGAATTTCATTGGTGCAAAAACCACCTTTTGTTATCTGTATAACTTTTGAATAGTTTTATTGCGCTCGGTGAATCTCAGTTTGGCGCAAATAGCACACTTGTATGATAGTTTGTTGAAAACTATCAATTCCTAGTCCTACTGGGCAGTTGTAAATCCCTGGGAATTAAGGAAGAACACTGTTGATTTTATCGTACGTTTCTTCCGCCAGACCGCATTTCACAGGTATTCGCTAGAAACAATTCTGTTTCTAATCCTAGTTGGCTGTAGGAAATTAGAGGGATTTAAGAATAGCTGTGATTTGACCTTTTTAAATTTTTATCTTTCTGAACATGGAGCTAAATGCAGGTGGTAAGCGAGCAAAGAGGGGTGTAGGAAATGGAGGTAGAGGTACGAGAGAAGGTGCTCCTTCCAGTGCTGGCGACAACACTCAAGCCAGCGGATCGTCGGTTGCAGGACCGTCAGGCCTTTCATCGCTGGGTCGGTGCCCTGTGAATCTCAGTAACGAACAGTGTCACCAATCTGTTCTTCAGTGGTGAATGCAACCTGCATCCAGCAGTCTTACCTCCTCGTCCTCCCAGTCACGGCCACAAATATCGTCAGCATCCGTCCATCGTCATGCTGCGTTACAGGATATGGATAGTCAATGTCCATTTCACTAAAATACTGCTTCAAAGACTACTTTCTTCCGGCACTTTTTAATCTTTGGGTAATGCAGGTTTGATGGTCATGCTGCGGTCCAGCACAGGGATAGTCAATGTCCAGTTCAACTAAAATGCTGGTTCAAAGACTACTTTTTTCACCACTTTTTAATCTTTGGGTCAGACAGGTTTATGGGTCATGCTGCGGTCCAGTACAGGGATAGTTAATGTCCAGATCAACTAAAATGGTGGTTCAAAGACTCCTTTTTCCAGCACTTTTTAATCTGTGGGTCATGTAGATTTAAGGGTCATGCTGCGGTCCAGAACAGGGATAGTCAATGTCCAGTTCACCTAAAATGGTGGTTCAAAGACTCCTTTTCCGTCACTATTTAATCTGTGGGTCATGTAGATTTAAGGGACATGCTGCGGTCCAGGACAGGCATAGTCAATGTCCTGTTCAACTAAAATGGTGGTTGAAAGACTCATTTTTCCGTCACTTTTTAATCTGTGGGTCAGACAGGTTTAAGGGTCATGCCGCGTTCCAGGACAGGGATAGTCAATGTCCAGTTCAACTAAAATGATGGTTCAAATAATACTGCCTTCTGGCACTTTTTAATTTGTGGGTCATGCAGGTTTAAGGGTGAAGCTGTGGTACAGGACAGGGATAATGAATAGTCTGTGACTTTTTTTCTGTGATGTAGCATGTATCCAGTTTCCTGTTGTGGATGTCAATTCCAGCTTCTCCACCCCTGTTTGGGTGTAAGAATGAAGCTGTTGTTCCTCTCCCATAGACTTTAATGGTCATCGGCGATAATCTGTTATCGACTATCGGCTATCGTCATGATAACTGACAATATCGACTATCGACTCGATAACGATAGTTGACACAATCGCTCATCACTAGTTATGATTTATCGAACAAGTTATAAAAAGGCCTAAATGTCTTTCTTGAAAAATATAATATTGCATGTCATGGGAACTAGATAGATGGAACATTGATCCAGGAACTGATTCTGATTGTCTTATTGGAGTCAGGAAAGAATTTTCTCCTGGGGTAATTGGCATCCACTGCATAGGGGTTTTTGCATTCATCTTGACCAACATAGTTGGGTTATAGAGTGGCCTTGATGAACCTGTGTCTTTTTTTTCACCCTTCTCAACTACTATAACATTGTGCTGTGGCAATTATAGTTATGGTTCTTGCATAAGTAGGTGATGGCATTACCAGTAAACAGTGAATGATGGCTACCTCCTATTTTCACCTTACTAGCCACAGGGATGCACTAAGGAAGGGATTCCCATGACCTCTGAAGAGGATAGAAAACTTTGAATTATAAATTGTTTCTGAAATTAAAATACAGCTACAAATCTGAAAGCATGCCACTGCCGTGCCACCAATCCAATAGTTTACCTGGAGCCTGAATTTATCTCTGGAATGGCATCATGTAGCTATTAGTCAATCACTGGCCGCAGCAGTCACATGCCATACATTCCAAAATTGTTTTTTTTTTTTATGTATCCAAACTTTGAGGAATAAAGAGCATAAAATGTAATAAAATAATAAAAAGACCTTTTCTCTCCTATACAGCCCACAGTGATCCAGCATAGAAAAGGCAGCAGTGTGCTTCAGTCTATGTTTGCTAGTAGCTGGCATATGGCATACTGCTGGAATCATGTGAGTGATGATGCCATTAGTACACGGATTGGATGCTGCAGTCACATGATGACTGCTAGTAAAGAAAAACAAGAAGACCACTGAAAATTCTGTGCTGGATCACCATGGGATTGTCAGATGAGTAGACTTTTTTGTTATTTTACTGCATTTTCTAATCTTTTTATTATTTTTTTAAGGGTTTGGCAACTCCTTTAATTTATTTGCATAGAGGTCAAAAATGTTGTAAGACTGTTTTAGAATATTAACTATGAGATAGTTGAGTCATATTTGAACTTCCAAGACAGGAATCCAGACCAGTGCATTTTTATTTGCCTTACGGAAATGTCAGATTTGCATTTGACTGATTTCTGTTAAAGGAATACATCTTTCTTTTTCAACATAAGGATAAAGAATTTATCTTTTGTCATTTTTTGTTATAGCAGGAAGCAATTAAAGACGCAACAATAAAATTTAGTTGTCCCTTTTGTATTTATAAAAACACTAGGTCATACTTAAAGATCAATGGATGATCAATTAACTAATACCATTATTGTAATGTGCAATGTAAGTCTCAGTGCTATCTGGGAAAAATTTTGTAAGTGCAGCTCATTAATGAGCAGTAGCTCACACACCAATCCACTGTCTTGTAAAAAACTGCACATTGGATAAGTACCAGTTCACACCAGTATGCAGAAAAGCCACCATGCTATACAGAGAAGATTGCACAAATGAAAAAATATTGATAAAAAAAGAACTCACATGGACTGTATGAGGAGGGTGATTGCTAATATAACAATTACATATAGATAAGGCTTATTTAGGGGGTCAATTATACAGATAGTGTAGTTCACCATAATGGCTTACAACCAATTGATGACACCCTTACTATTTGATTGGGCAGGTTGCCCAGCATATTTAAAGTGTCAAACACAAAATACTGACACCTCTGCTCCCCAGTATTACAGGGCAAAAATACATACTGGAACCTATCAAATATGATGTATTAGTTGATATATTGGCCAAAATACACAAGCTTCCAACCCGCGTCAAGGGTGCTCATTGTCTTGCGAGTCCCAACACTAGCCTTACATGCAATTTAAAGAAAAGTAGTAGGGGCATTATCAATTGGTTGTAAGCCAGCATGGTGTACCACACGTAACCGTATGACCTGCACCCTCTGTATTGCTTTATCTATATGCAATTATAATACTAGCAATCACCTCCTCATGGATAGTAGTCATGTGAGTGGTTGTTTAACTGTATTTTTGCATTTGTGTAAACTCCCCAGTATGGTATCATGGCTTTTCTGCATACTGGTCTGAACAGGTACGTATCCAATGTGCAGTTTTTGCAAAGCAGTTTCCTCCCTAGTTGATGGGTGTGTGAGCAACTGCTCATTAGTGAGCTGCACCTGTTAAATTTCTCTCAGGTAGCACTGAGACTTATATTGCCTCTTACTGAGTTTAGTCCATTATCCAGTCATGGAGCTGTAAGTTTGGCCTTTGTGTCTGTGTTCTTAAGTAAATAATGTCCCATTTTTCCGTGATTTAATTTCCTTCTGTTTGTAATCAGAACGGCAGGAACAAAATGTGTATAAACAAAGTGTTAAGTTCTATATTTTGGTATGTTTATCCTGCGTTTTGTCATTCTGTTATACCACATGACTGACGATCAGACTCTATGAATCCAACAGCATCTGTTCTGTGGATCAGAAGTCACTTTCTCTATTACTTCTCACCAAGCTGATTCATGGAGCATGCTTTTCACAGACAGCTTCAGGCTCCCACTTCCTTTGGGGGATTCTACAGCAGTTATTGGCACATTAGCTCTGCTATTCCTAGCTGAGGCTGTTAGAGGGACATTGTTAATATAAGTGTTTAAACAGCAGGACACAAGAGCTCATATGGGTTAAAGTTTGTCAGTAAGTGTCACAAATGTCAGGAATTTTCCTACCACTTCATCTTCCCCTGCTTACTAGATCAGATGAGGCTTTTCTATGAAACTACCTCAAATAATTCTTGAACTGACCATCAGCTGACCATGCATACATATGAGCTCTATTATGTGGGAGTGGTTGTTTGCTAGCAGTCTATAAAAGCAGTTCCACTTTGTGGCTAGTTGCTGCTGATACCAGTAGCTGTAAGTTGTTTCTCGTGAGCTTATAGCATTCAGTCATATTTTGGTAGTTACAGTATCTAACAAAAGCGAGTACACCTCTCACACTTTTGTAAACATTGTATTATATCTTTTCATTGGACAATACTGAAGATGTGACACTATGATACAATGTAAAGTGTCAGTGTGCAGCTTGTATAACACTGTAAATTTGGTGCACCCTCATAATATCTCAACACACAGCCATCAATGTCTAAACCACTCGCAACAAAAGTGAGTACACTCTAAGTGAAAATGGACAAAGTATTGACACTTTGGACACAATTTGTAAAATAGTTAAGGCAGTACTGCAAAAAAATAATGGTGATCACACAAAATAATGACACTGTGGGCACAATTTGTCCATTGTCACTTATGGGTGTACTCAAATTTTGTTGCCATGTTTAGGGCATTTGTTGCTTGTATGTTGAGTATAAAAGCTGTACACTGACTAGTTTACATTGTATCAAAGTCTCATATACAACATAAATAACCTATTTTTATGTGATCGGTGGTAACTTTTGTGGTTGTTTCACCACTTTTTTTTAATTGTTTTTAAAATTAATGCTTTTTGTGATATAATATTCTATTTTTTTTTTTTTTTACCTTTGACCTTAATTAATATATATTGCTACTCTTCTTGTTGGCCATATTATTATTTGAACACTCTTTTGCATCCTGTATAGATAGGAATGGTGCCCATTGTGACTCTGACATATCATACACAGGATATGCTACATGTCTGAAAGCTACATTGTAGAACAGGAGTCCCCTGGAACCAGACCAGTCTGATGAGATGGGATGCACATTTATCAGACATTTATGGCCCAATGATGCTCCCACTATGCAGCTGCGCAAAGTGCTTCAGTGAGCCCTATTTACTTAAATGGAGTTGAGCTGCAGTTTCCCTGCACAATGGATAACAAGATGTCACTGTGTAGGGAAAGATTGTGAACATGCCTCAGCGCTGAATCAGAGACCAGTGATCACACACAGAAAACATGAAGTTTTACAATAACCGACAAATATGCAATGCTGAGTACTTGCACCCCTCCATCTCAAATCCCAAACCCCCCCATCCTACCCGCCCCATGTTATCCCTTAAAAAACCCCATCATCTCATACCCTCGCCTCCCCCAGAAATAATACACAGACCACCAATTGGCTTACCTTTTTCCACAGCAGCCGTTTTATTGACAAAATAAAAACATAACTTTTATTTTAATAAAAAATTAACTATGTATATATCTATATTATAGTTAATTTATATATAATATATATATATTATATATATATATATATTATTATATAGTTTTATTATATATATATATATATATACACCTATAAAATCTGAATATATATACATATATAAATAACCATATCAATATCTAGAAATTGTAAACAAGTGCAAAAACCACATACTGTCGAACGATGCCCTTGGAGCTAGGAGATCTGGAGACCAAAGTCCCAGAGGGGAAAAAACAACCCCAGCCATACTCGACTGGCTTGGAGGCACCCAAAAGCCATTTATGGCTCAACTCTTTCTGCTCTCCAGGCATACCAGCTTAAAAGAGCCCGTCCTCGCCAGATCCAGCTAATATAGCCAAAAACCCAGAGGGAACCCCACTCCGGAGGGCTCCCTCACCAATTTCCTACCACCCACTCCAAGGACCCCAGCCGCCACTGAGAGCATGCCATGACTCCTTAGGCATGCGCAACCCCCACCATACCTAGCGCTCTCTCCACTCCTTCTTGTATACCCAAGGCCCAAGCCGATGGCGGTCAATTGAACCCCATCAGACCTCCAAAAATTCCCCTGACCCGACTCCAATTCCAGGTGCCTAACAAATACCCCCCATTCCTAGCCATAAAACTAGCTATGGATCTGTTCACCTTTATCCTAGCCCAGTTCAACTGCTCCACCGAACTAGCCCTCCTCCAATGATGCTGGAAAATGATTCGACCAAACAAGCACCAGGTCGGGAAAAAGCGACCACAATTGCAATAAGTCATATATAATGTTTAAAATCAATTCCCAGAATGTAAGGGACTCCAAATCACTTCCTCCCAAATGCAAAACCAGTACCTCTGGGACTCTGTCCAATTCCACGAAACGCAAAAGCTCCGGAACCACACCCAACCATCTCATGCCTCTCCGTCCAAGCCACCACACCACAGCCACAATTCGGGAGACGCTCAATTGTCTGCCATTTGGCCGCACATCCGCTCTCTTGGCACTCCAATGCACGAAGGAATGTCCGAGGATCCACACCAGCAGAGGAGGACGAACTGGGGACAAACAGAAATGATAAACAAAACACAAAAACAACGGAGACCAAGACGACACTACCTACCAACCCGCCTCTAGTCCCCTAGCCTAAATTAAATGGGGGCGAATATACAACTGAAATCTGTCAGACTCCCATCCCCCGATCCGCTGCACCAGCTCAGGCATAAATCCCAACTTGTCACCTCTGTCGCTGCCCCGATTCTAAAAGGAATGGAGGGCGAAATTGGCCGAATCCAAACCCAACCATTCCACTCAGTGCCTGAAAACAACAGTGAATTGGTATCTGGAAAGAAAAGAGCCATCTGCATGACACAAAAGTGGCCCATCCCAGGCCCTCCGTAAGGCTCTAAACCCCCTAAAACAGCTCACAGGACACATCAAAGCCCTTGGGACACTGGAAAGAACGATCGCCTTCCCTCACCCTTCCTGATACGTTTAGATTTCCAAATCCAGAACTCAATCCTATCGCCCATGTCACAGACCTCACTACTCAGCACTACTACTTACCAAAACAAGACGGCCTCAAAATTAGAGCTCGAACCCTGTTCCAACTCCGAACCCAAATGCTCCAATAACGCGAACACAACCAGATGCCTACCATCCCTTGTCACCCGTCCCCGACGATAACCACGTAATGCTTGGGTTATGATGAAGTCCTTCATCAAATACTTTTGCCTCCCTAAAACCGAATGCGAGACCCAACATAAAACGCAACAACCTTGATACTGACCGACCCTCCTTCCCAACCTTAGCCAAAAAACACAGCAATGCCCCAATCTTATCTTTGTATGACACAATGTTCCCTAGTACACGGAATACTGGGGAAGAAGACGCCGTCAAACTATTAAGCACCTGAACCACCCCAGGTTATCGCAGTGGAAACAAACCTTCCTATCTCGAAAACTCTCTCCCCACAGCTCAACTACCACCATAATGGGAAAAAGCTCCAAAAATGCGAGGTTTCTAAATAATGGTAACCCCCCCTCAGTTTACAGGCCAAGGACTAGTGTAACACCTATTAACACAAATAGCTCCAAATCTCATGCTGCCCACTGCAACAGTAAAAATATTCACATCCTGGTTAGCCATCTACTCGCCCAAAATTATAGACTGACCACTGTATAAACTCAAAAAACTCAACCAAACTACCAAATCCTCCCTATAATCTCTGGTTAAACGAACATAATGATGTGGTGACTTTATACCCTCAGTCGCCCCAGCTAACTGCCTGCAGAAAACTCAGCCCATGGACATAATCCCGCATGCAAAGTTACGTTTTCCCAACAACGACTGCAAGTCCCTGAGGGGAATTTTCTTCAAGTGGGACGCCCAATGCACCTCTCCCCGCAATGAGCATTCCATCCGGACTGAGTCTATGCAGATCCCCAAAAACTTCATGCAAGAGGAGGGACTCTCTGTTTTCTCTGCCATCAATGGAACTCAAAAACGACCTTGCTGGCCCCACGCAAAGAAAGTCAGCCAAACAGTGGATGATAGAACTCAAACCCGACACATCCCACACCACCCATTCCAATAACGTACTAAAGGCCTCGAAATATGCGCAAGACAGGGATCAGCCCATCGGGAGGCAACGATCCACAAAAAACTTTCACCCCCCAATAGCAACCTAACAAGTGCAAACTGTCTGTATGAACTGGCAGAAAGTGGAAAGCCGACTCTATGTCTGTGATCCCCTCCTGTAGCGACACACCAGGCAGAACGCTCCATCAAAGAAAGTATATACCACCGAACAGAGTTCGGGAGCTATCCCATCATTGACTGACCGACCCTTGGGAAAAGAGTAATGTATGAGTCCGAAATTTGTTCAGCTCACCCTTGGGCACCACCCCCAATGTAGACACTACTAAAGTAGAAGAAGGTGGGACAACCAAAGGGCCGACATTTTCCCCAGAGATACCTATTTCGCAAGCTTGTCAGACTCAACTAAGGGGTGCTTGAGAAAAGGGTTGGTTCCCTGAAACGTTGCACGCCCAGGTGCAGCTGCCCGCCTGTCGGCTTCTCTCCACTATTGCACGCCTGAGAATGAAGGACGCGGCTGGAGAGTAACTGCAATGAGATAAGTCGCCAAGGACTATATGTGTTTGAAGTTACAGATAGCATGTTTTATATGCACAGTGTACTTTTGTTTTTGTATCAGAAATTAAGGAAAAAGTTTGCTACAATTTATACCTGCTTCGCCATTGCTTATATTTGACAACCAAGGGGTGATCATAAGTCAAATGAAGGTTCCTAAGCTAAAAGGAGACCTGATGCCCAGGCCAGGGATCTTAAAACCATGCTCGGAACCCGCCTTTGCCTTGTCCCTAAACCTATTTAGAAATGGAACCATCTCATGTAGTCTCACTGGGGTCACCCCCTTGGAAACCACCAGTTCCTCCCCGACCTCGACTCTTCTTGAAACAACAGGTAACATTGTGTGATGTAGCCCTGCAGAACAAGCAAATGTGCTTGTAACAGCAACCCGTTCCAAATTTGCATTGCCCTTCGTTGAACCACCACTAAACTCCAGCCTTCTGTCCACTAGTCTGGGACCAGCCCCTGAGTAACCAAACGCCCCAGAATGGCAAGCAGAGCAACCCCCTGGGAAAGGATTGCTCGAGCCATGACCCTAAGCCACAGCCCTATATTTTTATGGTCCCACTTGACCACCTTCCGCTGGCGAAATTGTTCGTCAAAGCGGAGCCATGCCATATCGTCGTAAACATGATGCGCTTCCCCAATCGAGTCCAAACAGCAAAACAGGGCCGAACAGTTCTCCGGAGCCTTCTCACCTATTACACTCACTAAACTGGCGAAATCCTGAAGCCAATTCGTAAATGTCTGAGGAATAAGGTGCCACCATCCTTCAGACTTTTGTCCAGATAAAAATTTTTTGAAAGGAAACAAGGAAAAAATTTCCACGTACTCATCCTTCCAGATTTTTTTCCCGCACTTCCTGCTTCAAATGCATCATAAGGGCCCCTCAAATCACACATAGACCTCACCCCTGGCTCATGCAGCCGAATGCTCTCCTGCTGCTCTTTGTCTATCTGTACCAAAACTGCTACCCCTGTCCTTTCCCTCTGACCCACTGCCACAGGAAAAGCGGAAACTCCCGATGCGATACTCGGCACCCCTGCCACAGGGGAAGGTTGGACCCATGCTCCCAGAGGTGACACCATCAGGGCCCCCTCACCACCTCCTTCTAAATGCACCAACAAATCGCATAAGGCACCCACTAACCCCCCCGAAACCTATGGAACAACCCGTGCCCCCACCACCCGCCCGCACCCCTTGCCCTGAGAAGCCACCCTCTGCTCAGCTACCCCATCTACCGACACAGGAATCGGGAGAAACACACAAGACATCGAAGAACCCTCACCAGGATGCGTGGGGGCTGTGATCCTAGCAGCCGTCATCTCGGAGTCTTGCTGGCTGTCAAGAAGTTGAGGGTGCTAATCATTTGCCTCTCTTTGGCCTGGGTCAAGGCCATCTAACCCTGAAAGGAAGAGGCCAACCAGCGCAGGCTATGGAGGTAGAGGGGAAGGCCACGCCCCTGCAGTCTGAGTTTTCAATCCAATGAGGGTCACGGAGGGGGCCGGCGGACCACTGCCTGTCATGGTCCATGGGGGTCCCGACAGCGCTGCCATCCCTGGATCCCCGTTCCAGACTTCTCCAACGAAGAGTAGCCCCCCTGGCCAGAACATCACCAGTCGGGGCCCCAGACTCTCAACTGATCTCCCGGGGTATGGAGCAGTCGTAGACCCTGACCCAAGACGGGGAGAGGGCCTGCTGCTCCCCTTAGGGCCTGCTGGCCTACTAGGATGACTCCCAGGTCGATCAGCCCTACCCCATAAGTAAGGCTTGGCTGCCCAACCCGGTGGGTCCCCAGAAGGGCTCGACCAGCGACGGCGAGCCCTGGGCGTACAATCTGGGATCAGCCTCTGAGGAGGGGTGACCCTCCGCCCATGCCCAGAGTTAGAGGAAGCTGCCACAGACACTGTAGACCCCTGCATTGTCTACCACACTCTGTCCTGGAGCCAGTCTGTGCCCCTGGACAGCGCTGCCTGCCGTAGCTCCTCCAGCAGCTCATTTGTGGACACCATAGTTGGAAGAGCAGCGCGCAGCATGATCCTACTTTTCCTTGCGTGCTGCAGCGACTGCTCTCTGGGCACTGGGGAAGGTCTATAAATAATCGCCCCCGGCTCCCACTTCTTCCCCTCCTCTTGCGAGACTTCACTGCACACCAGCATGTTGGGTCATGCCGTGACTCCCCTACCCGTGAGGGAGGGGTTGCAGTCGGCACTCATCTGTACAGAAGTAATAATGAAACTAAACTTCATCAAGGAAAAAACAAGCCCTCACACGGAGGAAAAATAAAAAAGTTTTAGTAGTGAAACATGGCAAAAACTACAGTATATACATTTGGTATCACTGGGATCATACTGACCCTCAGAGTAAAATTAACATGTCATTTATTATACATAGTGAATTACCATTTCACCCCAAACAGGATTTTTGGGGGATTTACAATATATTATATGGTACATTAAATGGTAGCATAAAAAATACAACTCCTGCAAAATACACAATTCCATATAACTTTGTCAACAGAAACGATAACAAAGTTATGAATTTTGGAAGACAGGAATAAAAAAAACTAACGTCCCGCCATAAAGGCAAGCTGTAATATGGCGCCGTGATGTAAAATAAAAAAATGTTTTTAGGAATGTGAAGTAGAGCAAACAAAAAAACATCAGGGTTCTTAAAGGGCACCTATCACATATGTTAAGCCACCCTTGCTGAAGACAGCACAAGCTATTGCCAGTCATGCTCTTTCCAGCGCTGTAAGATGCAATAGTTTCAGAATACTAACTGCTCAAATCTGGCAGTTTACAGCCAGAAAAGAGTCTTATTCATGATTTTTATGAAGGGCTGAGTAGAAGTCTGGATAGTGGGGCGACTGTGGATATAGTGTTTTTAGACTTTGCACTGTCCCTCATAAGCGTTTATTGGGTAAATTAAAGTCTATTGGGTTAGAAATAACAGGGTGTAATTGAATCGTACTCAGAGAGTGGTGGTAAATGATACCTACTCTGGTCACCAGTTATAAGTGGTGACCCCAAGGTTCAGTGCTGGGTCCTTTTTTATTCAATGTATAAATTAATTCTATAGTTTAGGGGATTAATAGCACTGTTTCTATTTTTGCGGATGACACCAAGCTATGTAGTGTAGTGCAATCTATGGAAGATGTTCATAAAGTGCAAGCAGACCTGGACACACTGAGTGTTTGGGCATCCACTTGGCAAATGAGGTTCAATGTGAATAAATGTAAAGTTTGGCATCTTGGTACTAAAAATCTGCAGACATCCTATGTCCTAGGGAGAAACTAACTGGGAGAGTAGCTTGTTGAGAAAGATCTGGGCATTCTTGTAGATATGTCTACAAACAGATGAGGTGTCAAGCGACTCCTCAAGGCAAACAAGGATATTGCGCTGTATTAAAAGAGGTATGATCGCGGGACAAGGATCGTAATTCTACGCTGTATAAAGAAATTTGTGGAATACTCACTAGAGTATGCTGTTACAGTCTGGTCCAGTTTGACAAGAAAGGTGTAGTGGAGCTGAGAAAAGGCAAAGACAAAACTCTATAAGGGGATGGAGCATCTTAGAGAGGTTAGAAGATTCTATCTTCTTTAGTTTGACAAGATGGCTCCCAAGGAGACATGCATAAATGTTACTAAGCTATCATAACTGTCCACAAAAAGATGGGGAAAAGCGACCCAAAAGCAGGGTCGAATTCATTCATCTGGGGCAAAAAACCTTTTGTGGAATTATCTGCCTGAGGAAAGCTGGTCACAGCAGGGCAGTTGGGTAGCTTTCAAGAATAAGGCTAGTTACTACCTGAAACAAAGGCAAAACAAAAACTCTACAAGCCGTTCGTTCGGTGCTCTCCTTAAGGAGAGATCTTCCTTTCCTGAGCTACCCGATGCTTCCCACACAGCCGGCCAGTATCTTCTCTAGTCTGCACTGAAGAGGGACAAAAATCCCGAAACAGCGTTGTCTGTAGATGAGAGATACTGGCTTGGCTAAAAAATCCTTTTTGCTTTCTCAAGACTCGGTGGGTCAAAAGCAAATTGAGGATTTGTTACAACCAACAGAGGGCGCTGTGGGCTTCTTAGCCCCTTTCCCATAATGCCTTGTGATATGCAGATGCTAAGTAGAGGGCGAAAAGGCAAAACAAAAACTCTACAAGCCGTTCGTTCGGTGCTCTCCATAAGGAGAGATCTTTCCTTCCTGAGCTACCCGATGCCTCCCACACAGCCGGCCAGTATCTTCTCTACTCTGCACTGAAGAGGGACAAAAATCCCGAAACAGCGTTGTCTGTAGATGAGAGATACTGGCTTGGCTAAAAAATCCTTTTTGCTTTCTCAAGACTCGGTGGGTCAAAAGCAAATTGAGGATTTGTTACAACCAACAGAGGGCGCTGTGGGCTTCTCAGCCCCTTTCCCATAATGCCTTGTGATACCTGAAACAAAAAAATATTAATACAAATGTAGCCGTATAAAATTCTAGATCCAGTCTGATGGCAACTCGGATCAGAAATGAAATTTTCCTTAAAGCAGATTGGTTCTTGCCTTATGGGTTTCACAGCCTTCATCAGTAGGGGAACGAAGCTTAAAAAACTCATCTCCCTTCCTTTATCCACATTTTCCCCACCCTTGGTTGAACTTGATGGACATGTGTCTTTTTTCAACTGAACTAACTATGTTAGTATGAGCAGGCGTTAGCCCCACCCACCTAAGGCTAGTTACAGTTATACTTGTGTTAGAGTTGGTGACACATTAGGTTGCCATGGGAGACCACACAGAGAGGCGCCCTGGTCATATCAGATGGAGGATTAAACAGTTCAGAGTAAGTACAGGTAGGTTTAGCCTGTGTTTGTAGTGACAAACAGACAGCAGGAGCTGAGCAGCCAATCAGCGAACTTGGGGGGTGGAGCTGAGCTGGAGAAGCAGGGGGGCCTGATGCTGCTGTGTGGGATCAGCGCTGCAGAGGGAGACAGTGAGTTAGTGTGTGTGACTACACAGAATCTGAGTGAGGAGACAGGAGTGGGCCCCTGGTTGTCATGCAAGGAGAGGCCAGGGAGGCCATGAACGTGTATATAGTTGAGAGTTAGAGCAGAAAACTGGGAGAGGCCGGGGAGAGGTCACCACTCCAGGGCAAGCAGAGATTGTTTGGGAAAGACACCGACCCGGGTAGCAGCGACAGAAGGACAGCAGGAGTCCTGATGTCTAGTAGGAAAGGAAACTACTGAGAAAAGGGTCAGATACAACAGTGAGGAGTTCAAAGTGGGGGTCCCTCGTGAGCTATGTATGACTGCTGAGGCTGCTGGGTGTCAGGATACAAGATTACTGGATGTTCTGCATACAGTGACGGACAACCATAAGTAAAAGCTCATTAACCCCAGGTTGTTGTATGTCTGAAGTTATTACCGCTGATGCACCATGAGTCCCACACCTCCCCCAGCAATATAAAATAACTCTGGGGGTGAGGGGTGGTTGCTATGGGCAATGGGCGGACACAGTTGAGGTTCTGCCATAGCCACCTCTTATCATCCAGTCATCCTTTATACTAGCCCCGCCCACCTGACAGGTATTTTCACATGAGGTGTTGATCCAAAAGATGCAGCAGATACCCTATTTAAAACTATAGGGTGCGTTCCTGCTGCAGCCAAAACGCATCCAAACATGCACCTGCGTGTTGGATGCGCTCTGGATGTGATTTATGCAGTGCTGTTGGCTGCATTTTTCTATCTAAATCGGATCCAACACACCGTGGGAACATACCCTTATTCACATGTTTCTACCTATTCAAAGTAATAGGTTAAACAGGTGTACCGTGGGTGGGGCTAGCCTCAGGTGGGTGGGGCATAAATTAAATGGACTCTTTATGAATAAGCTGGACTCTTTTCTGGCTGAAAACTGCAGATTTGAGCAGTACATACTCTAAAACTACAGCATATTCCGGGATAAGGGACACAGCGCTGGAAACAGCATGTCTGTCACTAACTTGTGTTATACTCAGCAAGGGTGGCATAAACAGGTTCCCTTGAAGCAAATTAGCTACATTCTTAAGAGTTAATAATCCAGAAAGTCAGGAAAAAAGAGAGACAACTAAGGCTATGTCTACACGGCTTAGTTAAAATACAGTCGAAATTCGGTGTCGCACTGCAGTTTTTGGCACAAAAAAAACACGGTCAGATTTCGGTTTTCCCGCCAGTCCCATACATTGAGGCTACGGGATTCTGGCAGAAGATAGAACATGTTGTCTCTTCTGCTGGAGGGCTGGTGGTTTAGAAATCCTCAGTAAAAAATCTGTGCTGTGTAGACTACAGCACAGATTTTCTATTGAGGTCTACCCAGTACTGGTTACAGTCAGATTTTTGATGGATTCTAAATACTGAATCCACCGTAAATCCGATTAAAAACCTGTGCAGTGTAGACTTAGCCTAACATCCCATATTTCTTGACAGACTGGCTTCCTTTATGAGAGTCTTGGTGTCACTAGAGCAAACAGAATTTATTCCTATTAGGCAAGCTGCTATTAATATTAGACTTACTCTGAATATCAATATCAAGCCCTGACATTAAAAAGACTTTTGATTATTTCAAATGGGAATACATCCTTCTAGATGTACAGTATTTAAAATAGGTCAATTTCCTTGGATTTTTAATTTCTTTACATCTAAGTATAACATGTTGTTCTTTTCTATAAACCTACCTTAATGTTGTACGTAAAGGTTGATATCACAGAGGATCCTACCCCACATTTGCTTACATTATTACTCGAAGGGAGAATTCACATGTTGTATAGCATAAATTGTGCATAAATTCACTGGACCAAATGAGCTAGGTCTTTCCAAATGTAGTTTTTTTTTAGTATCTGGCATTAGAATTTTCCTATTTTCCTATTTAGACACCCTCTTCTTTCATGTTAGCCATCCCACCAATCAAATGTTTATGGAAGGTCCAGATTCTCTAACCCTCAACAAACACCAGAGATTTCATTGCTCTTCTGCCTTGTCATGTAATAAAATGTAGCAGAAATTATTTTTTTCACTGTCTCAGTATTATCCTTTTCTTTGACACCAAAGGCCACATGTATGAAAACTGTCTAGGTCTAAAATTCACTTTGTTGCCCATAGCAACCAATCAGAAAGCCCCTCTCATTTTTCCAGAGCACTATATGAAATGAAAGGGGCGCGCTGATTAGTTGCTATAGGCAACAGAGTGAGATTAAGACCTAGACCATTTTCATACAAGTGGCCCCAAATGCCTTACTGGCATATGAAAAGGGTTGTAGAGATGGGACAACTCCTTTAATTAGGTCTCCAATTTCCAGGAGATTTTTAGTTTACGCATTATGCTTCATATGTTGACTGCTTCCTGTCACAGGACTGGCTATTAACATCCTTCGGCAATGTTCACACGGCTTATTGCCGACGTAATTGCGGGGACGGATTATGCCGGCTGCATAGACATGCATTATTCGCGGCGTGTACACGCCGTAAATAATGTGCATGTCACTTTCTCCCCGCCCAGCGGATTCGCCGAGCGGGGGAAGGAGACGTAATCCATAGTTCTGTATGAGAACTATGGATTACCGTAATGCCTGGGACTGATTTCAGCCTTATTGGAGCGCAAATACGGCGCTCAATAAAGCTGAAATCAGTCCCAAAATAAGCCATGTGAACAAGCCCTTAGGGTATCTTCACATAACGTCTTTTGAGGCACATTTTGGCACAAAATTTGGGCTCTATTTTGCTAAATACACGCCCAAATATGCCCCAAACAATGTACAATACAGAACCTATGGACTTCAATGTAAAATATACGCCGTCAATCACATGCCACATATCTTATGAACGCAACTTTGTGGGCGTAAGCCCGTAATTTCAAACCGCAACCCTCAGCACTTTTGCGCACCGCTTAACGCTGTGTGAACATACCTTAATAGACTATGCTACTTTTTACAAGGACTTGATTAGCCATCTCCTGTCACAACCTTAAGGTGCCTCCCCCATACTTGTCTATTGAAGCCTTGTCAACACCCTCATGTTATAGTTGAGCCAATAATACTTTGTTATCGGCTTGCAATCATTAGAGGTAATAACCCTAATGCTGATTGAAGTGCTACCAAAGTAGACAGGCTTCTGTTCTATTTCTTAAATAAAGTGTTTGTTGTTTTTGAAGGTAGAAATAGCTCATAATCTTTATTTCACCTACTAATTTCATTTATTAACATATTTCTTTTCATCTGGTTTTGTGGGTATAAGAACTGACAATAGCTTTACTCACAGATAGGCTTAATTGTCCTACAGACCTTTCAATGAACTTTAAACTGTGAACTGACCTGTGACTTAAATCCTATTAATCATTTAACTGATGGTATTTGCTCGTAATTACTTCACGGTCATAGTTTTAAACTACCCATAATCTAAAGAACATTCAAAGTTAATTCATAACCCTTTGGCTGTAGGCCTTTTTTTTTTCTGAAAGTCTTAAACATGTTTGTTTTAGTACAGAGGTGTTATCATTTAGGCTATGTATCCATTACACACATTTTCAGTATTTTTTTTCAGCATTTTTAGTTTTCTAAAGCCCCTGAAAAAACATCTGAAAACAGATCCCGTAGACTTTAACCCCTTACCAACATATGACATATGAGTACATCATAGCGTGATCCCGCTACATAGCCGCCAGATGTTAGCTGCTTATTGCAGCTATCACTCGTCGGTTACAGCATAGGAGGGCGCAAGCTGCTTAGCCCCTTAGACGCCGCAGCAAACATGGCCACGGAGTCTAGATCAATGCCGTAAACTGTTTCTCACATCGATCGGGGTGCCCACGGCGAAATCGTGGGCTCCTGATTGATTAACATGGCAGCTGAAAAACTTGTGAAGGCTTCCATCGCCACCATGTTTTTGGTTTTACTACTTCTGCCCCATGCATCTTTGTACACCCTAATGCATTGTATAAATGATCAAATCCCCTAGTGGTGAAGTACCCTAGGAGGACTCAAAGTTAATGTAAAAAAAATGTTTTAATGTGTAAAAAATTTTAAAAGTTCAAATCACCTCCCTTTCGCCATTTTGCAAATAAAAAAATAAAATAATAATGTTACATATATTTAACATCATTTATCCCATATGCTGAACACCACAGAAGAAAAAAAGTTCCAGAAACCAAAACTGAGGTTTTTTTGGTCATTTTACATTCCCTAAAAATTGGAATAAATGTAATCAAAAAAGTTGCATGTATTCCAAACTGGTACAAGTAAAACGTACACTTCAGCCCACAAAAACTGCCTCCTCACTCAAGTCTGTAGGTGATGGTGCAAAAAAGTTATTGGTCACAGAAAATGTTTGGAATTTTTTTTACGGTGCCAAAACATAATGAAAACCGTAAATGTTTGGTATTGCCAGATACGTATCAACCTGTAGAATACAGATAACACATCATTTTTATCGAAGATTGAACGCCATAAAAGTAAAACACCCACAAACATGGCGAAAGTAAATTTTTTCACATTGTGCCCCAGTTCAAATTTTTTCCCAGTATATTTTATATTCCCATGGTTCCTCCCATAGATTATCAAGGTATCTCCCATACCACCCGATATGGGAGGAAAAGGGGGAATTTCTTCCTCCAGCGTTGTGATGCTCCGATGGGATCAAGTTTCTCAGCCTCCCTCATGAACATTTACATGACCGCTTGGGAGGCATCATTTATTTTCTCCGAGACTTTCCCCTTTTCCTCCATACATTGACGATCTCCTCCTGATGTGGGAGGGACCACGGGAGATTGTTTCTAATTTTGTCAAATATTAATTCATGTTAATTCTAATGGAATGAACCTTTCTTTTACCTTTCATTGGCCAGAAATACTATTCTGATGGCCACGTCATCTCACCCCCGTCACGTTGTAGACAATGTACCCATGGGTGAGCTTATACGCATCGAAAGAAATTCACAGAAGTGATTTTTAATCTAAACCGAAGTGAGGTTTTTTCAATATTTAAACAAAGACATTACTCAAAAAGAGTCCTGGACAGAGCACTATCTACGGTTACTCCTATCCCTAGGGAGAATCTTTTGGGGGGAGGTGGGAACGAAAAGAAGTCCCCTCAGAGTACGGATTATGTTATGTTTCGTACCACCTTTAGCCCACAATTTGATAAAATAGTGGGTATAGTCAAAAATAATTTGTCATTGCTATTTACACAGGAGAATATGCGTAAAATAATTAAAGGTAAAGTTAGATTTGTGTCTAGAAAAACCCCTTCTTTGTGATCTCTCTTCTCACCTAGTTTGTTTCATTCAGATAGGGAATCCTCCAAAAATTGGATGTCAACGACTGATTTTTATGGATGTGGTCATAGTAGATGCACATCGTGCAAACATACTCATGCCACTAAAACATTTGTATCTATGGCTACAGGCGAAACTTTTGATATTCTTTCGTATGTCATTTGTAACAATAATAATAATAATTTTTATCTACATAGCGCCAACATATTCCGCAGCACTTTACAATTTAGAGGGTATACATACAGACATTACACATTAAAAGAACTTACAAATGAGACACAAGGTGTGAGGACCCTGCTCGCGAGAACTTACAATCTATTATGGTGTATGGATGAGACAAAGGGTTACGAAGTGCTCAGTTTACAATGGTCCAGCCATGTTACATAAATAGGAGGTGGTTTACATAAAAGTTGGGTGACCCTGCCACCCTGACAGTACAGCTATTTACAAATAAGTGTCTGTGAGTGCCCTAGTGTTGGGATTGACAGATAGGTGTAATAGCAGGTGGGGGTTAGCAATTAGGGATCTTGATATGCCAGCCTGAGAAGATGTGATCTTAGGGCCCTCTTAAAACTGTAAGGGTTGTGAGTGTGCCTGATTGTCCGCGGTACCATGTTCCAGAGAATTGGCGCGGCACGTGTGAAATCTTTGAGACGGGCATGGGAGGTTCAGATGACTGAGACATGTAATCTGATATCATCAACAGAGCGGAGAGCACGGGTAGGGTGGTAGACAGAGATGATAGAGGAAATGTAGGGTGGTGCAGCACTGTGGAGAGCTTTATGGGTGAGAGTGATGAGTTTATGTTGTATCCTGTACTGAATGGGCAACCAGTGCAGTGACTGACACAGGGTAGAGGCATCATTATAGCGGCTGGAAAGAAAGACAAGCCTGGCTGCTGCATTCAGGACAGATTGGAGAGGGGAGAGTTGAAGTAGTCAAGACGAGAATGAATGAGAGCAACAATGAGAGTTTGGGCTGTTTCCACAGTGAGAAGAGGACGGATTTTGGAGATGTTCTTGAGGTGCAGATGACAGGACCGGGCAAGGGATTGGATATGCGGGGTGAAAGACAGGTTAGAATCTAGTATAACCCCAAGACATCGGGCCTGCTGCCTAGGAGTTATGGTGGTGCCACACACTGAGACAGAAATAGCAGGGTAGGGTTGGTTAGAAGATGGTGGAAAGCCAAGAAGTTCGGTTTTAGTGAGGTTTAGTTTCAGATGGAGAGAGAACATGACAGTCACTGGTGTTTTGTAGCAGGGCAGTTGTTTATTTAATCACATGCACTGAATTTTCTTTACAGTATGTCGGATGCACCCCTGTCCTTCTAAAACAGAAGATTCGCAGACTAATATTAGTTGCAAAAAAAGATTAATACGGTTGGAATCTCTATGGCTTCAAGACACTTTTTAGAGCAGCATTCAGGTGAAACTAAATCTTCAGGGCCACATGTATGAAAACTGTCTAGGTCTAAAACTCACATTGTTGCCCATAGCAATCAATCATTTCATATAGTGCTCTGGAAATAAGTGCTTTGATTGATTGCTATGGGCAACAAAGAGAGTTTATGACCTAGACAGTTTTCATATATATGACCCTTAGGGGGACATGTATGAAAACTGTCTTGGCCTAAGAATTTTCTTGTTGCCCATAGAAACCAATCAAGGTTCCCCTTTCATTTCTTCAGAGCACTATATGAAATTAAACGGGCGCTCTGATTGGTTGCTATGGGCAACAAGAAAAGTCTTAGACCAAGACCGTTTTCATACATGTCCCCCTTACTGTTTATAGGCATAGAGGTCCATAGAGCAGTACGAGGAGGAGACCTCCATAAAAAATTACTTTCGAGAGAGGCTTGGTGGATCTTCGGCTTAAACACCTATGGCCAAATGTATGAAATGGTTTTGGTCTAAAACTCACTTTTTTCCCCATAGGTCTTTGGGGAAAAAAGAGAGTTTTAGACCAAAACCGTTTCATACATTTGGCCCTAGAACTCCAGCAGGTCTTAACAAAACACATGATATAATGTTTCAATACTAAGATTGTTTATTTGTTTATATCATTTTGGTAACTATCGCAGTATGGTTTTTATTGGATCTGAAATTTTAATTCAGTATGTATGGAGTTAATTGACTATGTGACTTTGCTGGGTTGTATAAAAGAGGGCTTTACCTAACTTACTTCACACTATAATTAAGGGACTTCATCCTGAAACGCGTTTTTAATTGTTGGATCATAATAAAGCTACGGATATATTTTTTTACTTAAAACAATTCCCCTCCTTTTTTTTGCTTTTGGGTTTGTTTTTAAATTTTTTAAATTAAATAAGATAACCTTTTGTTTGATAAAATTATTGATATAAAAATACAAATTACTTATGACTCAAAAAGCCTTACGTTTTTGGAAATGCCCCAAAAGCATTTTATGCAGAGTTTAATAGGACATTTAAGGCTCTCTAAAAACTTTTTGTCTTTAAACCACGGGGGTGCATTTATTTTTTTTTTTATTCAGTTTTCGTTAAGAGAAAAAAAGGGGAGGTTTTTAGTTAAACAGCATGTTTTTGACTTTTTTAAAAAACAACCTCTAGTCCACATAATTTAAAATGTAATCAAAGGGGTTGGGGGATAAAACATGAGTGAGAGTCCAGTGGACAATATTAAAATGGCCTAACTAAAAGCAACTAGACTATGGGCCACATGTATGAAAATGGTTGGGTCAAAAACTCTTTTTGTTGCCCATAAACCCAATCAACCCCCCTTTCTTTCATTTCTTGATTGAAAATGAGGGGGGTCTCGATTGATTGCAGGGGCAACAAATACTTTAACCTAGCCCCTTTTTGGGTCCCAAAGAACCCTGTGCTGGTGGCTTTGCTGTATAACTAAATAGAAAAAAAGGGAAAAAGAAAAAATACTTTTTTTGCTTTACTAACATCTTAATATTTTTTCGGGGTTTCCAGCCTGTCCTAAATTTAATACATGAGGGCATTGCTTATCGCCAAAGTTCTGCAATGCTCTCACCCCTGGCAAGGCGCAGGAACTTTACCCCGAATTATAGCACTTGGGGTGCCGACAAACATAGGGGCCGTTTTCCCCCGAAAAAAAAAAGTGAAAACGGGGGCCTCCACACGCCCATCTTCATACATGCGCCCTATAATGTAAGTTCAAACCCTTTTGCACCCCTATTTCGGGGGATAAAGTCTGCAAATACTAATTAACTCTCACTGAAAGCTAATTACCTGCCCTTTTCCCAAGTGAAACTGGTGAAAGTAAAAGTCTTGGGGGTCCCTTTACTTTTCCTTTGGGGGCTGGTGTTTTGACCTGTCTGGGGAAATTTTGTTGTGGGCTGAACTCCCCTTTCGACTCCATTTTAATAGCATACACATTGAAAGTTCCCACAAAAAAAAGGGGACTGTCATATAAAATTGCATATTAAGGCATACTGAGGAAGGTCCTAAGAGGGGTGAAAACGTTTATGGACTTGATTTTGGCCGGAAACCTATGAATCTCAAAAGAACTTTTTTAAGAATTTCTAAAAATAAAGATTGTAAATATTTCATGATAATTCTGTGCGGGTATATACTTTATTGGTATGGGAGTCGGCATACACCGTTATAGAAGTGCACATTGGCCAGCACATGCTCCTAAATCACCTGGCATATAGTGTCACACACACCCCCATCACTATACCTCAAACGCAGGTCAAGCGGTAATAACACAGGATAGGCTTAGATACACAGGGACAGGGGTGGAAATAAACAGGATAGTGAGATACCCGCCAGCATAAAAACACAGAAGGCTTAGATACCCAATGCCACGGGGTAGGATAACACGGGAAAAAGCTTGAAAACCCAACGCCAGCAGCACATCTCTCACCCTCCAGCACCCCACATCCTGTCTCACCACCAGCACTCCACTTCATGTCTCACCCCCCAGCACCCCACATCTTGTCTCACCCCGAGCACCCCACATCATGTGTCTCACCTCCCAGCTCCCCACATCATGTCTCACCTACCACACCCCACCCATGTTTTTCCCCCCCCCCAGCACCCCACTTGGTCTCACCACCCACCCCCACATCATGTGTTTCCCCCCCCACCCCCCAAATCAGTCCACCCCCCACACCCCAGCCTCATTGTCTCATCCCCCAGCACCCCACATCAGTTCCCCCCCAGCACCCCCCATAAATGTCCTAACCTCGCACCCCGACATCATGACTACCCCCCCCCCCCCCCCACACATGTGTTCACCCCCCAGCACCACACATCAGTTCCCCCCCCGCCCCCACATCTTATCTCACCCCTCCCGCACCACATTCCTCTCTTTTCACTACCTCCCCTAAAGTTCGGGGGGCCTTTGGGGGGGGGTCCTCTACTCTTCCGTCCTCATTGCTGAGGGGGAGTGGGTGGGGCATCGCTTTTTTTTTTTCCTCTCTCCTGGCAGCTCCGTCTTCAGCTGGCTCTCCGCTGGGGAAGAAAAAGGCGAACAGCGTGCTCCCTCCTTTCCCTACCCTGCCACCAATGTAAGGCAGATGGCGGCGCCATGCCCTCCCCCCCCTCACCTCCGCCACCTCAGGGGGAGGGACGCTCGGGGGCCCAGAGAAAAAAAAAATTTAAAAAAAAAACACACACTCGACAAACCCTTTAGGTGCCGCCCCCGGATGCCTATTGGGGAAATCACCCCTTGATAGATAAATTGAGATAATAGATAAAAAGATAATAATAATAATAGATATAATGATAGTGATAGAATAATAAAATAGAGTAGAAGAAGATAGATAGATGATAGAAATTTAATGGTTAATGGGTAGGGGATGTGAGAAGGTTTAAGGGATATTAATAGTATGAAAAAATTGAAAGAGAGGATTTAAAAGATAAATAGGAGGTTAAGGCATACACGTTACCTGCAAAAATTGGGGCCAACCTTAATATTTTAAGGGAAAAAAATTTTTTTTATCCTACCTATCCTACGGAATTACCAAAAAACAGCGCCCGATCCCCTTGGGTTTTTTTTTATTTTCCATATTGCCTTTTGCCTTTTTTGCTCCAGAGATTAGGACCACGCGGCCGGGTTTTCCCCAGGCTGGGTTGAGCAAACCCAATTTTTCAGAGTGTTTGTCCTCTACCAAAATCGCAAAAACACCATCATGAGCACCCCATTGTATTTTATAATTCATTTGTATTGACTACTTTCACAGAAAGTCCATCTCTTTTTTATACCCTTACTTAAAGAGAACCGTCACTATTTTGCCCCCCTGGCTGAGGGAAAAAGGTAGTGCAGACCTGCTTTTCCGTGCTGTGTCCCTTATTTTTAAGAGCTTATTTTCGTGTATTTTAAATTTTAACCAGTTTTCAGCCCGAAGATTTTATTCAAAGGTCCTTCGAGTTCATTTTTTTCAAATCCGGGCCCAACAGGCTACCCCGCCCCCAAATGACAAAACCCATTTCTTTGAAATAGAAAAAATGTGAATAACTGTCATGGCAAAACAGCCTTTGGGGGGTGGGGGCTAACACCTCAATAATAAGATTTAAGGGGGAAATGCCTTTAAAATCCCGCATCTTACAAATTAAGGGGGACCGCTGGGGAAAGCAGTCTGACACTAGCTTATGCTTTCCCCACAAGGGGGGCACAACCCCTGTACGGTTCCCTTTAAGGGAAAGTTAACACAGCGTATGTGTGTGTTTTGGCTTCTTTCCCT
>JAODAL010016852.1:0-79439 GCA_025379985.1 Phyllomedusa bahiana
GGGAAAGGCCCTTGCACTTGTAAATAGTCACTTGAAATCGGCACATGAAATTGGCCCGACAACGGAGCTCTGAATTTAATTACTAAACTTGGGAGTTAAATTGACATTAGGGCATTAAAGGGTTCTAAATGGGTGGGCTACAAATGTCTCTGCACAAAGCAACCTTCAAGGGGAAATTGGGATTGATGGCTAACAAATAAACACAGGATAAATTATGGAAACAGAGCTGGGCCAAAATATCTAGCAAAAACAACCATTTAAACTAGGCAAAAGAAATTGAATATAATGCGTGGTTTTTTGCGGGGAAATTTGCTTTTCCCAGAAAAAACGTCCCCTTTTAAAAAAACTAGGCAGAAAAATTAACATAAAAGGGTTTTGGTTTGCGGGGAATTGCGGGTTTCCCCAAAAAAAACTTCCCTTTTAAACTAGGAAGAAAATTAGAATATAAAGCTGGGTTTTTTGCTGGGAATTGCTGTTCACCAAAAAAACTCCCATTAAATGGGCAGAAAAATTAGAATGGAATATGGAATATCATGAAATGTGGTCTTAAATGAACCCTGACACAAAAACAATAGTGTTCTTGAACCCCTTATATTTTGGAAACTGGAAACTGGGGATTAGAAAAAAACATTTTCTAAGAATATCTGTGAAAGTGGTCTTATGGAAGAACCAAAAAAACAACAGTGTTCTGAATTTCTAATTTTTGCAAAAAATCAACGGGTTTAGAAAATAAAATTTTTTCTATGGAATTCTGTGAAATGTGGTCTTAGGGAAGAATCCTACAAAAAATCAAAGGTTTCTTGAATTCCTATACTTTGCAAGGAACTAGTTTAAGAAACAGTTTTTTTCTAAGGAATATTTGGAAATGTGGGAAAATGACAATTACCCCGACTATCGTCATCGGGCGATAGTCGTTCGTCAATTATCAAACATTTCCGATAGCATAAAAATTTATCGCCGAGGGACCATTAAAATCTAGGGAGAGGAACAACACCTTCATTCTTACACCCAAACGGGGCTGGAGAACGGGAATTAACTCCACAACAGCCCCAAATGGATACATGCACATCTTAGGCAACACACTTATTTAATAAAGCCACAGAAAAAAAAATCCAGCCCTTACTTCCCCGGTCTTGTACCCCACTTGACCCTTAAAAACCCGCAGACCCCCAAATTAAAAAGTGCCAGAAGGCGTATTAAAAAAACCATCATTTTAACTTGAACTGGACATTTACTAGCCCGTCTTGGAAAAGCACATGACCCTTAAACCTGTCTGACCCAAAATTAAAAAGTGCCAGAAAAAAGGGTCTTTTTAAACCACCAATTTTTGTTGAATGACATTGACTAACATGTCCTTTCCGCACATGAGCCCAAACCCTTTCATAAACCTACAGTTAAAAAGTGCCGGAAAAAAAGGAGTCTTTGAACCCCCCTTTTTAGTTAAAACTGGAAATTGCCATCCTGCCCTTTCTGCAGCTGACCCTAAAACCCCATTGACCCACGGGTTTAAAAAAAGTCCCGGAAAAAGGAGTCTTTGAACCCCCAAATTTTTGTTGAAGGGGAAACATTGACTAAAACCTGCCCCGGACCGCGTAGGGACCATTAAACCTGTCTGACCCCCGATTAAGAAGTGCCAAAAAAAAGGATTTCTTTAAACCCCACCTTTTTATTTGAAGGGAAACATTAAACTATCCCTTTCCCTGTCCCGGGCAGCATGACCCTCAAACCCGTTTCCCCCCAATTTTTAAAAAAAGTCCCCTTTTTAAACCCCTTTTAAAACCCCCAAATTTATTTTGAACGGGAAATTGACTATCCCTGCCCTGGGTAACCTAAAATCTGTTCATTCTTTCCCTGAAACCCCCCTTGAAAAATTTCCCAGAGGAATTTTTTTATGGGGCTATTTTTGTGCATGCTTTTTTGTAGTATTTTAAAAATTCTAGAAAAACCTTTTTAAAATAGGATGGAATCCCCCCCAAATTTTATTTTCTTTTTTTTTAAATGTAAAAAAATTGGGGTTTTTGTCCCTTTCGGGGTTTTTGCTACAAATTTAAAAAAACTGGCCCCAAAAAGTCTTTTTGCAATTGTGCCCTTTTAACGTGTCCTACCAATTCCGGGTTTCTGACAGCACCTTCCCCTTTTTGAGCCACTCTTAAAAATTTTGTAAAGAACAAATTTTTTCTCTTAAAAAACCCAAAATTTTTTTTAAAATTTAGGACCTGTAGTAAAAGGCTGCTTTTCACTCAAAAAGCCCCCAAAAAAATTCAAAACATGACCCTTGGGGCCCATCTTGAAAATTGTGGGGGAAAAAATTGCCCTTTTAGAAACCACTTTTTTTTTAAATAGGACCTGTAGTATTGCTGCATTTTGCCCCAAAAAAATTTAAAAAAATGACTTCCCCAGCCACTGTTAAAAATTGCCCCAGGGGAAATGCCAAAAGAAGCCACTTTCTTTTCCCAAAAAAGGCCCATGAATATAGTTTGTATACACTTACCATGACCCCCAAAAAATTATAAAAAAACTTCTCACCCAACTGTTAAAAATTGTGAGGGAGAAAGCCATTTAGAAGAACTTTTCTTTTCCCAAAAGGGCCCATGATTATAGATTGAAATCTAAACAGCAAAATAAACCCCAAAACCCATTGACAATACAAAAAATTCAAAGATGAAGTGAGTAAATGGAATAGGGTTTTGTCATAAAACCTTTGGGTCTTTTACAGCCCCTCACGGGAAAAACCAGCAAATAAAATTTTTGGGGGAACTGAAAAAAAAAAATTTTCAGTAAGAAATGATAAATTTAAAAAAAAAAATTTTTTTAAAAAAGTCCCTTTTTCCCTGTTTGAAGAAGAATGTAAAGTAGACCGGCAACAAATTTCGGTGACCCGGAAATTTTGGAGCCACACATCATCAGAGACCATCCCTGTTTTCATCTTGTTTAAAAGTAAAACGATCCCATTATCTGGGGAAAATCCAATGCTTTTGGGTCTGTAATGCTCCCCCCCAGTTTGGGCTGGGGTTTCCGCTCAGATAGCGCTGGCTGGGGGAGGACAACACCTCATTGCGGGGCGAGCGAGCTCGGGCCATTTCATCCATTTTAAAACCCCAAAAGTAAATTGGGTCCAGAACACATCCAAAAAATCGGTGTTGAGACGCAATTTTAAAGGCCAATGCACCTGATCAAAAACCGGTCCCTTGTGTTGAATTTTGTCCCCTTTGAAATTACATGCGTTGGTGGGGGTTGGTAAATAAAGATTCCCAGAGGTCCCCATTAGGTTCTGCCCCCTTGACGCTGCTGCCCTAGGGGCTATTTCCCCCCCTTTCTACTGCTGTAAAGTCGTGAAGTTGTTAAAACCGTGAAAATTTGAAGAACGTGAACAAAGAAACAGATGTATCCAGTTGATCAATCAGCAAAGTCCCCCCTTTTCCTGAAATTTTACTCTCTTTTTTTGGGTGGGGTGGAAGGAAATTGTTTGATTTTTTTTTTTTTTTTACCGGGGATCCAGGGGTGGTGGCCACCCGAAAAACTGTTGTTCATTTTGATGGCCTTAATGAAAAGGGATCAAGTTGGAGGAAATGGAACATCCAACATCATTTTGGGGATGGACCCTTGATTTCCCAACCCTCGGGGCAGGGGCACTAGAAAAAATGATCTTCCCCCTTTTCCCCACCCCCGCCTAAAATTTCGCCCAAAACCTTTTTCCAAGGGAGGACTCGGTAACTTGGGTGTCCAGGAAAAACCCTCCTCCCATCCCCCGGGTTTCCCCCGGCACACCCCTTCAACACCCCCTGATTTTCCCTTTAAAAGATGATGCACCCTGAAGTTTGAGGCCCCGCCTTGCACTAGCCCGGCCCCCAAAACCATCCCTAATAAAAGACCGATAAAATTGAAAACGCCCGGGCCTTGTGGTTTTTGATGGAGAAAAAGGCTGGGGGTTCCGAATCTATACCCTTCCCTCCTCCGTCGCTGGGGGGAAACCTGATGTTTAAAGAGTGCCCAACGATCTTTCCCAAAGAACTAAAGATCACCACAATGGTCATGCGGGAAAAGGGGGCTTTTCCCGCATGCCCATTTTTGGTGGCTTCTTCAAAAACTGGCAAGGATGGGGCAAAAGCTCTTTAAACCCCCCCCACCTCTCGGGGCCCCAACACCCCGAGGTCCCACCGCTGCTTATCAGGCCCATGGGGTTATTTTTCGTACTGCAAAAAGGCCTTGCGTTTTTTGTTTTGCCACAATCGCTGGGCATGGGAAGGGTGTAATTCCGCGTGTTCCCCCGTAAAACAATGATCGGTTGGGGGGGAGGACAGCTGACCCCTGCAACACAGCCAGGCGGGCGAAGCAGGGTGCAAACGGCGCAAGTGCAAACTCAGACCTCGAGCCTTCCTCAGCGGGCAGTCCAGACCCGAAAAACGCTTTAAAAATTTCTGGACGACAAGGTTCTTAAACGTCCCCAGGAAAAGGGATGTGCTCCGGGCCAACCGATTTTAAAAAGGGGGGGCCGGGCGTTTTCAAACCGTTATCGCACCCCCCCTTGGGTGGCACAAGGTTTTTTTGGGTCATTTTGGTCTGGGTTGGGAGAGCCGCCCCACAGCCCCTGACCTGTATGTTGACGGTCCCCCAAAAAATTTTAAATTTTCAAAACGGCCTTTGGTTTCTCGGGGCAGGGAAAATCCCCCCAAGGCCTTTGGCAAAAAAACCCCGAAACCCCCCCCCGGGGGTTTTTTGAAAAAGGTCCCGCCGACCCTGAGAGCCACCATAAAACCACCAGAGACACCCCCCCCCCAGCTCACCCATTTGAGCTGTAAACGAGTTTAGGGGCCCTTTGGGGCCTTGCTTACTATTTTCCATGTGTTGGTGGTCAGATGGATTTTTTCCAGACACAATGCAGACAACGGCTTGAAATTTTAGATGACACGTGGTGGCCGGGGCGGGGAAAGGTTTTTTTGGCAAAAAAATCCCTGCTCGACCTGGTTTTGGGGGGGGAGGCAAGGGGGCCCCTACGTGGCGGAAAACCCCTCTGTGTCCACCAGACGGAAAGGCCCAAAAATTTCCATTTCCAAAAGCCTGGCAATGCCGACATTTAGGCTTTTGGGTTTGGGTGGTTTGGGTTAAAGGTTTTTTTCTTCTTTCCCCCCAAACCTGGAAGACAGAAGGGGGGGCTGCTAGGGCGGCCGCTGTACGGCGTGCAGGTCATCAAACTGGTTTGGGAAGGGGGAATGGGTAGGATGGGTCTTGGTTGGGGCTGGTTTGGGATTTTCGGGGCGACGGTGGAAAGGGGAAGCGGAGGGTGAAACCCCGACCCAACTAGAAAACATGGGGACGAGGAATGCTTGGTGGTTTCGGGGGAGGAGGAGGCGGAGACAGAGGGTGTGGGCATGGGTTTGGGGCCCGGCATCGGTTTTGGGGCCTTTTTTTTTCCCAAGGGGGGGTTTCCTCCATTTCAAATCATGCTTTCGCTGCAAAAGTGACAGGAAAATGTTGGTGGGGTTAAAAAACCTAAATTCTTGCCTCAAATTTATGCCCTTTTTCCAAAAGGGGGCATATGGGCATCGCTGGATTAATTTAGAGGGTTGTTCGAAAAAAGGGGGAGGCCCTTTAGAATCCTGGACCTTTTTTTGAAAGGCGATAACGAGGAGCGGGTTTCCCCTGATGTGGCTGGTTTGGGGGGAATTTTTTCAAATTTTCCCCAAGGGGGGGGAAAAAAATTCTTTCGACCCCCGCCCCCCTCCCCCCTTTTTTAGGGGGGACCCAAGGCCCACGCTCCCATCGTCTTCCTCCTCGTCCAGTGATGAACGCTGCAAAAAACAAAATTTTGCTGAAAAAAACCCACGTTGGATCCGTAAAAGTGTTTATCATAACACAGGTGATTGGGGTCCTGACATTTGCTCCCCGGAGCTGCGGGGGTTAAACCCCAAGGGAAAAGGCACTGCAAAGGGATTGCCGGAAACCGGCCCCGGGGTTTTTTTGGGGCCGGGTTGGGCCGGGTTTCCTTCTCCCCCTGGGATTTGGGGTCCAGGGGGGGGGGGGGGGAGGGGGGGGGCAAAAAAAAAAACAAAAAAACCCTTTGGGGCTCTTGATCTTTTAATAAGTTTTCTGACCCCCCAAACCGGGAAATTTTGGGCATCAAAAAAGGGGCTTCAGAAAATGGATTATTCCACAAATGGTGGGTAAACGATTGACAAATTTTTGGGGTGCCCCTTGCTTCATGTTGGACGGAGGGTGATGAAGCAATTTACGACATTTGTGGCCGGACTGGGGGGCAAGGAAAAGACTGCTGGATGCGGTTTTCAATTAAAACCCCTGAAAACAGATTGGCGCCCTGTTCCCTTACTGAGATTCACCCGGGCCCGACCCAGCGATAAGTCCCGACGGTCCTGCAAATGCGACCACGCTGGCAAAAGGTTTTTTGTCCCCCAGCAAGGAAGGAGCACCTTTTTTCCCTACCCCTACCACCAGGGCCCCACCCCCCTCTTTGCTCGCTTACCAACCCCGCATTTTCGCCCCCAGTTCAGAAAGATAAAAATTTTAAAACAAGTAAAGGAAGGGGTTTTTGACAGTCTCGGGGAAAAAAACAGCATTCTTAAATTTCCCTCTAATTTCCTACAGCCAACTAGCATTTTTAAAATGAAAAGTTTTTTAGCGAAAACCTGGAAAATTTTGGGGCTGGTGGGAAAAAACCGAAGAAAAATTTAAAAAGTGTTCTCCACTTCGTCCCCGGGGTTTTCAAATGCCCAGTTTGGGCTAGGAATTTTTGTTTTTTAACAAACTATCATACAAATGCGTTTTTCTGCGCCAAACTTAGATTCAATGGCGCAATAAAACTATTCAAAAAATTTCACGATGAGAAATTGCGTTTTTTGCAGCAAAAAAAAAACGGAACATTGCCCCAGAAAATTTTTTTTAAAAAAAAATTGTCGTACAAAAGTGGCTATTTGGAAAAAAAATTGGGGGCCCCAATACAGCTATTTAAAAGTTACACGGATAACAAACGGGGTTTTTTTCCCCCAATAAATACACCAAAAAGTAAACTTTTAAAAATTTTTATATTCAAAATTTTTAAATACAAGGGGGCCTTTTAGAACAAAAATGGGGGCCCCACCAAAATAAAAAAAAAAAACCTATTTGAAAAAGTTTTAAAAGGAAAATAAAGATTTGGGGTTTTGCACCTAAAGAAAAAACCCCCTGCAAAAACAGCAAATTTCTTTTTATGGGAAAAATCCGTTTCAAGTTTGGGGGGTTTTTTAAAAAAAAAAGGCATTTCGCCAAAGGGAAAAAAAAAACCCAATAAAAATTTTGTACGGATAATAAAATTTTGTTTTTTTGCACCTATTTAAAAACACCTGCGGTGAATAGAAAAGTTCTGTATTTTTTTTTTTTTTTCCATTGTAAGGGACAAAAATGGGTTTTAACAAAACTGAGCCGCCAAAAAATGAAAAACACTAATTTAAAATTTTTTACGATAAAAAATTGGTTTTTGCACCAAAGAAATTCCAAAAAACCCCAAATTTCTAGCAAAATTTTTGTATGGTAAAAACCGTACAAGATGGGTCTTTAAAAAAAAAAATGGACGCACCAAAAATGAACAAAACCCCAAAAAAATTGTGTATTTGGGTAATAAACGGGGGTTTTTTGCAACCCATTTAAATAAAACCCCGCGGGGACTAGAAAAAAGGTTTTTGTAATTTTATTGTAAGTTTCAAAGGGGTCTTTGAAAAAAAAACTGAGCTGCGCCAAAGTGAAAAAACAGTTTAAATTAAAAATTTTGGGGCTGATAATAATTAAAAATGGGCGAAACGATTCTAACGAAGGGGGAATTCGTTTTTTAAATTTCAGGAAAAAATTGGTTTTGGAACGAATTTGAAAAATTTGGGGGTTTTTCGGGGTGAACGAATTTTTGCTTTTGTTTGGGTAAAATGGCGCGAGCAAATGGGGGAAAATTTGGGGGAAAAACACTCTGGGAGGGGAAAAAGGGGATAGCCGCATGACATGTGCCTGTTTTAGCCAAACAGGGGACCGGCGGGATTCGTGACGTCCCCCGGGACTAAGTAATCCGGGGCGACGCCGGGGCTACACTCCTCTCACTGTGCTCAACAGGGGGAAAGGGGCTGCCAGGCTGATAGCTCTTACTGAAGAATTGATTTTTTTACAGGGGATTTTTTCTGTGGGGGTGTCTTCAGGCTCTTGGGGTCTTCAGAAGGGGGGGGGGGGATCCTGGTTTCTTAATGGTTTTCTAATTTTTTTTCCAAAATAATTTTTTTTTTTTTTGGGGGGTATTGGATCTGAAAAAATCCATGGTGGTGCGTTTTTTCCCAACGTGCATTGGCTTGGGCATATTTTAAACATTTTCAATAATTCCCAAAAAGGTGGGGGGTTTCTAAAGGGGCCTATGTTTTCCTGGTTTTATTGTTATTTTTCCAATTTAAAAAGGAAAACCAGCGGGTGTTTTTACAATACAAAACTAGTTTCCCACCTTTTCAATTTTTTTTTGGGGCTGTTTTTTTTACCAAAAAATTTTTTCTATTGCCACCAAAAAAATTTTTTTACCCTATCAGGGGTTAAACATTAAGCGTTGTTTTTTTTTTGGGCCTTTGGTTGTGGCTGGGACCCCCCAAGAAAACCCCGGGTTCTTTTTCAACGCCCCAAAAAATATATTAAATTTTTTTTTCCTGTAAGGGGGCCTTAAAAATTTCAACCCAAGCAAAAGGTTAAAAAATTTACAACCTGTTATCTTTTTTCTTGTTTTTGTTTTAGGCGTAAGAAAAAAAACCCACCGCCCAATTGATTAAACCCCACCGCTACAAAAAAAGCTATATTTTGGGTGGGCTCCAAATTTCTTTTGGCGGGCGGGCCAATTGGGGGGCCAAATTTTTTACATTCCAGGGGTTTTTAATTTTAATGGCGGTTGGGTTTTTGCTTGGGGTTTGTTTTTGCTGACAAAAAAAATTAAAAATAAAAAAAAACCCGTTTCCTTTTTCAAACGGCCCAAAAAACTATTATTTTTACACATTTTTTTTTCCTGTAAAGGCTAAATTTTTTTTTCCATTGTAACCGATGGTTAAAATTTAAAAAAAAAGGCCTGTTTGGGTAGCTTTTTTTTTACATTTAGTTTAAAAAAAAACAGACCAGTGTTTTTTAAATCGGGGGGGGGGGGGGAAAAAACCCATATTTACAAAAGTGAAAAAATTTTTTCCTGGGGCCATTGTTTTTGTTGGAGAGGGCCCATTTATTTATAATGCCCAAAAGGGGGGTTACTCAAGGGCGTGTTATCTGGGGGTGTTTTTTCATTTGGAGGGCAAAAAAAAAACCCAGGGGGGTGTTTTAATTTATTTTTTTTCATTATTACAAAGGATATTTCAACATCAAAAAAAACCAGTGTCTGTTAAAATTTTATTTAGAAATCCAAAATATCCCTAGGTTATGTCAGACAAGGGGAAGAGGGTTGGGCCAGGGGGGGGGGGGGGGGCTCTTGCAAAAACGCCCTTTTGCGGAGTGGCAAGTTGGCACAAAAAAACATTTCCTGGAATAACAGGGGCCCAAGGTCGGCCAAGGGGGCCACAGCAAGGGAGACGTTCGCACCAGCAGGGGTTTTTCCCAACTCGGTGAGGGGCCACAAAAAAAAACTTGCGCTGTCATTTTTTTTGCGGGCCGTGTGGTTTTGTTCAGCAAATACAAAGGGGTTCTTTGGAATTGGTTGGGGAAACTAAGGTTCATGTCCCTTTCTTCGTCCCCAGATTTTGGGTGGGGGACAAATTTTTTATGACCCAAAAAACCCCACAGGGGGGCCCCAAAAGAGTCGGTTTGGGAAAAACCCTTTTCAAGGGGGGGGGGGGGGGGGGGGGAACCACAAAAACCATTTAGGGTTGGGGGGCCCAAAATTGGGGGGCCCGGGGGGAGGGGGGTCAGCGGGGAGCCCCTTCCCCTGGTTCCTCAAGGGGGTCCCAGGGGTTTTCCCTCAGCCCAGAGAATTCTATTCAAGTGTGGTTCTGGGGGGGGTCCCAGGGCGGCCCACTTAATAGATTTAGCGAGGTGGATTGATAAAAAAAAACCAAATTTGATTGGGAGGGGGCACGTCTTTGCAAAAAAGCTTACTTTGGCAGCGAAAGGGAAAAAATGGGGGCCAAAATATCCGCCTTTGGGCTTTCTTGCAGGTAGGCGGCAAAAAAGGTAATAAGATGGTAGGAGCAGTTTTGGCATTGGGGGGGGGGGTATTGTTGTGGGAGGGGAGGTCAAGCCTCCTCGTGGGGCCCCATACCCAAAGGGGGGGGGGGGGGGGGGGGGTGGGACCGGTGATTGAGGGGGGGGGAGGGGGGGGGGGGGATCCCCCAAGCAGTGACGATGAAAAAAACACCAAAAAATAGGATTTTGGATGATGTTAAGGCCGAAACCGGGCCCCTCAACTTTTGGGGGGAGGCGGGGTGGGAGGGCAAACGGGGGCCTTCCCAATTCCATCGTCAGGGGGGAGGGGACAGGAGGGGCGGGTCAAGCTTTGCGCGTTCAGGCAGCCAGCGCCCCCAAGTGGGCCCAGCCCCAAGGTTTGTGGGGGTTCGGCTTTTTTTTCTTTCGGTGGGGCCGTTTGATGAAGGTCAGGCCAGGGATGAAAGGGGCAGTTGTTTGGCGGTCGGGAGCCAAAAAGGGGCGGCCACGGAGTAAAAAAAAAAAAAAAAACCCGCCTTCGGCAAGGTCCAAAAGAAAGTTGCTGGCCCCAAACAGGGGCTCAGCTCGGGAGGGCAGCGGGCGGGGGGCCCCAAGTTAGTCACTCCCAGTGCGGGGGAGCGGTTTGACGGGTTTTTTTTTTAAAAAAAAATCCGATTTTTTTTACTCGGCGGGTTGTGGGCCAGTTTCTTTGGCTAAGGCACCCAAACCGGATGGAGGGCCGGGAAATTTGGGTATATTTGTAAAAGAGAAATTTCACGGTGGGGCAGGGGGGGGGGGGGGAAAAAGTGGGGGAAGGCGGTGGCCGAGGAAGCTAACGGGTTGGGCCCCCCAATACGGTGCCCTGGGGTTTCCAAAAAAACACAATGCAGCGTTCACCAAATTTTCCAAGTTTTGGCCTGGGAGGGAAAAACGTGGGGGGGGCCTCAGGGGATGTTGGTGGTTCCAATCCTTGCCGCCTAGGGAAAAGGGCAAGCAGGCAGCGGCCCCCAGTGAGGCACGGGCATTTTTTGCCCATTGGCCAGGCCCAGGGGGGTCCCAAGGGGGGGCTTTCCAAACCCAAAATAACCTTTCTGCAGGGAAGGGGGGGGTGTGGGGGCTGTTTCTCATTTTGGATAATTCATCTCCGGGGGGTGTTTCTGGGTGGCTTCCTGGCCTCCTCGCTACTCATGGTGGCCTGGGGCCAGTTACGTTTTTCAGCGAGGCGGGAACATTGCAAAAAGAGGGGGGACAAATCTGTTTATTTTGCGGGGGGGGGGTCCAAAAAAAACCCAATTTTCACTTTAAAGGGTGCCCAAAAAGCCCAAAGCTGCTGGGAACCGTGTTGGCTCCTTGTCCCAGAAGTTTGGGTTTGGGTTTTTTTTTTTTTTTTAAAACTTTTTTTTTTTTTTTTGAAGGTTCCCCTTTCCCTTTTCCAAAAATGGGGGGGGGGGGGGGGGGGGGGGGGGGGACCTGTTCTGCCCCAAACGTTTTTCAAGAGAAACAAATGGGCTTGTTTTGCCGAAAAGCCGAGGATGGGGAAGGAGTTTTTCCCCCAAGGGCCGTTAAAATTACTTTTCCACAAAAAAGGGGGCAAGTACAGCCTACTTTCAAGGCACTTAACCCAGCTACTTCAGGCAACCCCACTAAACAACAACTTGGGGAAACAGTGGGGAGGGGGGATTTTTCGCCGCCGTTTCTTCCATTTCCAAGGTTGTAATAATAAAAAATGGATTTGCTAACCGGCGCCACAATGTCCGCCTCCTTTTTCCCTTCCCCTCCAACCACCCACCACCCCATCCTCAAGGGACTTTTTCCCCCAAAACCCAAGTACTGCTCCCATTCCATTACCCAAATGTTGTTTTTTGGGACGGCGGGTTGTTTTCAGCGTTCTTTAAACTTGGGGGCTTGCCTCGGGCAAACGAAAAAGTTTCCACACCCCCAAAAACAAAGGGGGGGAAGGAAACTTGGCTTTCTGCGGGTTTCATGGGCAGGTAAAGAAAAATAACTCGATGTTGTTAGGCTTTTTCTCCGCGCCCCCAACTGGCAAAAATCGGGAAAAACCATTTGGTGGGGCGGGGGGTGGGGGGGACCCAAATGGGGAGGGAAAGAAAACATTGGGTAGTTTCCGCGCTGCCCCCACCGAGGAGGGATTTGGTCCCATGCGCCTGCATGGCGGCAAGTGTTCCAAATTTCTTTTTTTTCTGGTTGTAAAAAAAAAGGTTCCTGAAAGGGGTACTTTCAACCTGTTCTTTTCAGAAACAAAACATTTTTAAGGGAAAATGGGGCAGGGGGGAAAAAAAACTGGTGGCATTTTGCACTTTTTTATCCCATTTTGTTACAAAAGGGCCAAGGGGGGAAAAATAACCGCCCAAAACCCCTCCCTCGAAGGGGATGGCAGCGGCCAGAAAAAAAAAACGCCTTCACCCCCAAACACACCCCACTCTTTTTTGGAATATGCGATTGGTTTTTTCCCAAACCCGGTGGGGGAAATTTTCCAGCTGGGCACATGTTGGGGACGACTGTTCTATGAAAAAACAGAAGGGGAAAAAGTCCAATTAAATTGTAAATTCTTTGGATTTGGGTTTCAGGCAGGGGGGACAAAGGGGGAGTTTACTTCCCCTTTGTGTAAACTTTTTGATGTTTCCATGGGGGCCAGTTTGGGGGCAAAGGGCTCCATGCGTGGGAACAACTGCCGTTTGTTGGGGCCAATTCGAGGGGAGGCGGGGCAGGGGTTTAATTTTGGTTCAGGTTCGGGCCCAGGGGGAATTAGGGGATGGGGAAAATAAAAAAAAAACATTCATTCCCCACTGCTTTTTTTTTTTTCATTTTTGTTCCCCCTGGGAAAAAAAAAACCAGGATTTGCTGGGGAAAAAAAAAAAATCCTTTAGTCTGGGGGCAGGGGGGGGGGGACTGGGGAACGTGGGGGGCAAAACTTTTACATTCTCGTGGGCCACAATTGGGGGGAGTCCCAGTTGGGGGGGGGGGGGGACTGGGGGGTAAAAATGGAGGGAGGGTGGGGAAAGGGGGGGGGGGGGGACATTGGAAAAAGGGGGGGCAGGGGGGGAAGGGGCATTGTTCTGGTTGGGAAAAAAAAAATGAAGTGGGAATTTTTCTTTTTACCCAACGGTTGGGGGGGGACAAGAAGGAGGGGGAGGCAAGGCGGAAGGCAGGGGCTGGAGGGGAGGGTGGATGGAGAATGGGAGGGGAAGGTTGGAGGGCAAGGATTTTTTTGGGGATGGGGGGGGAACCCACCCAAGGCAACGTGGCCAGTATTTTTTTTTAACAGTGGAAAAAAATGCAGGGAGGCAGGGGAAAGGGGGGGGGCCCCTCGGAGGGGGGTGGGGGGGTTTTTCAAACCTTGTGGGCAGATTTGGGCCCGGCCAAGGGCATGCACTTAAATTTGGCCTGGGCTTAGTTGAACAAAGTGCCCGGGTACCGGGGGGGGAAAAAATATGTTCCCCAACCAAATTTTCCGGCGGGGGCACAAAGGGGAGGGGGGGTGGGACTTTTCTCGCTCTCCAACCTAAATTGGACCTCGGCTACCGGGTCCAAAAATGGGGAAGGGGCCTTTATTTCCCCAAAAAGGAGACTATTGGGGAGGGAGGGAGGGACACAATAAACTTCAAAATTTTACCTATAGGGAAAATTTCCCCTTCCGTTTAAATCCTAGGGGTTTTTGGGGGGCTGCTGGGCCCTATGGTGTGCGGGCATCGGGGGGGTCCCTCCTTTCTGACCCTAGGTTATTTCTGACCGGGGGGGGGTTCTCAGGCGCTTCAACGTTTTTTTTTTTGACTTTTACTTTTGGCTTTTTGCGGGCTGCTGGGGGGAAGGTTGGGGCGGTTTTTTGGGGAAAGGTGGCAGTAAACCCAGGGGGCCATCCCCCCCAGTTTTAGTAAAAAACTAAGGGTCTGGGGGATGTCACTTTATTGAAGGGGGGGCTGCCTTCCCTTTTTTCAACCCGCCTTAGTGCGGGGAAGGGGGGGGGGGCCCCCCCCAGTCGCAGGCAGCAAGCATGCAGGGGAACCCTTGAAAAAAGCCGAGGCAGTCCCCTTGATAAAAAAACCTCAATATAAAAAAAAAACCAGGTTGTGGGGGGCCCTTTTTACTTTGGGGGACAGGGCAACTCTGGGGCCACTCCAGTTTAAGGGGGAAAAAGAAAATTCCGCCTGGGGGGGGGACTTACTTGGGGCAAGCCACCTGCCAATACTTGGGATTGTTGTGGGGCCGGAAAAAACTTTTTGCCGAGGTTTGGGGCAGTGGGGAAGAAGCCTGTCCTGCCCGGGGGGGCCAGTGTAGTGGGGCCATCCAGAAAGGTGGGGTGTTCTTTTCCCCCATAGTGCGGGCGGGGGGGTGCCCATCGTTTGAACCACCCAAAGGGAGGAAAAACCCGGCTTGGTCCACGGGGAAATGTGGGGGGGGAAACGGGGGGGGGGGGGGACTGGGACCCGTTTGTTAAAAAAGATGGGGGAAAAATTCCAAGGCGTGGGGGGAAATCGTGCCCAGGAAATTTTTTTCCCACACCCCCCCCACCCCAATGCTTTAAGGGCGGTTCAGGTCTGTGGTTCAAAAATCACTACACTGCCTCAAGGGTCCCCACTATTTTTTCTGATGGGCCGCCACCCACCTGGGGAGTTTGGCCCACAACAATATTAGTCTGGGGACCAGTTTCCGTTCCATCTGGCCTTCCAAACCATGTCTTTACCCCAGGGGGGGGGACTGGTTATTTTTGCCTCCACCCCAAACCTCAATCCCCACACGTTCATGTTATTGTTTATGGGGCCAAAATCTATTGGAAAAACCCTCATAAGTGTTGATGATTTTTTGCTGTTTTTGTGGGCTGTGTGCCGTGGGACCAATCCCACAACTGGTGTTTATTGGTGGCACTGGTTTTTTTCTGACTTCCATCGGCGTGCTTTTGCTTGTGGGGGGCTGGGCTGCAATTGGTCCCTTCCCCACACACGTGTCCATTCCGGTTTTGCCCAAATTGCTGGAACCATGCTTTGGCTTGCCGGGGCCGTTTGGACCCCTCCGCTCTCAGGGTCAAATTGTTTCCAACTCTGTGGGCTTTCCTTCCTGTTTTGCCCTCCTTCAAGAAATAGGGGGGGGGTTTTTTCATTTTTGTGCCCCACTTTGGGGGGCCTGGAAAATTTTTCAAAGGCCTTGCTGTGGTTCGTGGGAACCTTCCCCAACCCCACTTTGATTTGTTTTGGGGGGGCCCCCACCTCTGTGGGCCTTAATTTTTACCTGGTTTTTTGCCCCACCTCCCTGGGGGGGATAATGTCAAGATTTGTTTTGTGGGGGGCCTCCACTGCCTGAATCTTCACATGACCTTTGCTTGCTGTCGTGACCCTTTCCCAACCCCCACTGTAATTTCATTGTGCCAGAACCCTCTGTTGGGGGGCCTAAATTTAACTGGGGTTTTTTTAGGGGGGCCGGCCTTCCCCAGGGAATTTGGTCATTGTGGCCCCACTTGGCCTGGATTCTCAAAAAAACATATAAATAAATGGGGCTTTTTTTCCGCAGTGGGGGGGGGGGGTGGGGGGATCTCCCCCACCCCATGTTGTTATGGGATTGTTTGCCCTACTCGGTTTGGGCTAAAATTTTACTGGTTTTTTTTATTTTTTGGGCCCGGGCTCCCCAGGAATGGTCATTGTTTTTTTTGCCGCCACACAACTTGGGGGGGCTGGAAAAATCTTCAGTGGGGCTTGCTTTTGGGCTGGGTGTGGAACTCCCAACCCCACTGTATTTCATTGTTGCCACTTCTGGTGGGCCTAAAAATTTACTGTTTTTTTTAGCCGCGGGCCTTCCCAGGGAAATGTTTTTCCATTTTTTGTGCCCCCACTGGGCCTGAATTCATTTTACTTTTTGCTTTGCCGCCCGGTGACCTCCCCAACCCCACTGTATCAATTTGTTTGGCCCACTTCTTGATCGGAGGGGTGGGCTTCCTTTCGTGGTTTTTTTGCCACCTTCCAGGAATTGTTCATTTGTGCCACTTTTGGCCCTGGACCTTCCTGCTGCGTTTGGGGCTTTGCCCGCCGTCCCAAAACCTCACACTCTGGGTCCACTATGTTGCCCAAACTCTGGAAGCTCTTCAAGGCTTGTTTTTTTTTCAAAACAGGGGGGCCCATTTGGGGACCTTTTATCATGGGCAACATTCCCGCTGGTTTTTTTTTTGGTTCAGGTTTTTGCCCTTCTTAGTTTGGGCCAGGGGGGGGAACAATTTTTATTAGTGAAAAAAGGCGTTTTTCTAAGGAAAAGCGGGGGGCGTGGGCAAGTCATCTGGTGGGTCTATTTTTACTTTTAAAAAAACACCCAACATTGTATTGGGAAAGACCCAAAAACCAAAGGCTCCACCTTGGGCATTTTTAATTTTAAGGCCCCATTGGGGGGTGCCAACCCAAACGTTTATACAGCACACCTTGGCAGGCTTCTGTTTGGGCAAAAGGGGCCGTTGGGTTAATTAAGCTGCTTTTTTAAAAAACGCCGGATTTTGTGCCGTAAAGGTAAATTGGGAAAACCGGGAAAATTTTTATTTTTTTTTTGTCTGGGAAAAATTTCGAGGGGCGAAGGTGGTGGAATCGGGGAAAATCGAATTTTTTTGGAGGGAAAATTCGGGGCCCATCCTCTAAGTTATTTTAAATAAAATTTAGATTTTCCCCCTGGGCTTTCATCTCCAAAAAAAAAAAAAAACTCTTTGAGTGGTTCATTTCCAACAAAAAAAACCATTTTGATGTGTTTCCCCCAACTGTGTTTTTATTGTTTGATGGTTAAGTGGCTCCGTTTGGCTGTAGGGGGCCAAAAATTGTTACTGTTTCCCAGGTCGGGGTTGTTGGTCTTTCGCCCTCTATGTTTGGGAGGGTTTGGGGCTGTTACTTTTTTTACAATCAGGATTTTACAATAGGGTGGGAATTCAGCATTTTAAATTTCCTTACTTAGGAAAAAAAAAAAAAAAAATTAAATAAAAATGGGAAAAGCCCATTAATTTAAATAAAATTATTAAGGGCCATTAATGGGAAAATTGCTTTTTCATTTCTTTTCCACAGGGGGGGGATAAATTAATGGCAGTGGTTGGTATTTAGGGTTTCCATAAACCCAGGGGGAAATCATATTATTTTATCTGAAAACATTATTTTGCCATACTTTTCATGGTGGGGAATTGTTTTTACACCGGTAAAAAAAAAAAAAAAAAAAATAACCAACTTTTTTTTTATTTTAAAAAAAAAAAAAAAAAAAAGGGAAAAAGAAAAAAAAATAACAAAAAAAAAACAACAATTTTCTTCAATTCCAGTCTTTTTCTTGTGGGGGAAAATGTCTTTCCTTTTTTTACTTGCGGATAATTGGTTTTCTTACATATTAAATTTTGTTTATTCCAGAGTTTTTAACTTACTATGGTGATTTCACTTGTTTAGAAGTTCAAGGAATTGTGGGAGGCCCCCATATCTTAAGGCAACCTTGTCAAAATTTTAAAATTTAAATTTAAAATTTTAGTATTTAATTTTTGGGGACCAGGTTTAGTTTTTTTTACTCTCCTTTTCCTGGATGAGGGGGGCATGTTCTTTTAATTTTTCTTTTTATTAGTTTACATTTGCAAAAAAAAACAAATATTTTTTTTACTCGGTTTTTCTTTTCCCCAACGGGGATTTCAATTTTTTTCTTTTTCTATGGTTAAAGGGCTTTTTTTTTTTTAATTGTAGGTTTTTTTGTTGCATTTTTTAGGGTTTTTATTAAAAAAAAAAAAAAAAAAAAGGGGGAAAAAAAAAAAATGTAATAAAACAAAAAAAAAAAAAAGTTTCTTTTTTCTTTTTATTATTTGTTTTAGCAGGGAAAAAAAAAAAATAAGGTTGCGCCTAAATAAAAATAAAGTTTTTTTTGGCAATTGTTTTCCCACTTTTTTCTTTTTTTGCCAGGGAATTTAGTTTAATATAATTTTATGTTGATATTAAAATTGGTGGGTTTTCAACTGGGCCGGTTTGGGGGGACTAAAAAACCATTTGTTAAGGGTTTTTTGAGGACCTTTAGTCCAAATTTGGGGGGAAAAAAACAACCCCCCGAGGGTCAAGGGGCCCACTGGCTTTGCAGAGCCCTTCATCGGAGTTCTTTGGGTAAAAAAAGCCTTTCGGGGCAAGCTTTCCTACACCCCCTCACTTACGAGTCCTGGTTATTTTTCATTGTGGACTGCTGGGGGGGAGTCTGGGGAATAGGGGCAGGGAAAGACAGGAAAGGGGGCTTTTTTCTTGCTTTAAATTTCTGTATCTTTACTGGGGGTGCTTCATTTTGAGTTTTGCTGTTATTCTTACCAGAAAAAGGGAAATTGGGTGGAAAGGACTGGTTAGGTTTAAAATTTCAATTTTTCCTGCCTTCTATTTGTGTTGGTTTTTTTCAACAACATCTAAGTTTTTACGTGATATGGACAAAAAAAAACAAAAACCAGATATAAAACATTCAGGGGTTTTGGTCTGAAAACCTCATGGGAACCAAAATCCAGTAACTGATAAAAAAAAAAAACCCCCCACATAATTACTTTTATTGGGCAAAATACCTATAGTTTTAAAAACCTTTAACTTGGGGGGAATCTTTCTGGAACGTTTTTTAACCGGTTTTTTGCCTCTGGGTTTGGTCGTAAAAAAAAACGTTTAGTTTTCCCCCGGCCCCACCTGGGGGCGGAATTATTATTTGGTAACGTTTCATGGAAAGATTTTTTTGCAAAAGCTTTTCAGAAAAAAAAAAAACAAGAAAAAAAAAAAAAAAACCAAAGGCATTTGATTGGGGGGGCCCTTGGGGACATCCAGGCTGGTATAATTATACTTTCCAGTTTTGTGGGGGGGGGACGTTTAAACTCCCTATTGTTTGGGTTTATCTTAGGGAGGGGACATGACAGGGGGGGGGGGGGGGGGGGCTTTCCTCCTCTGTTGGCCCACCCGGAACGAAAAAGGGCCCAACAAGCGCGGATTTTGCGGGAGTTGGGTTCAATTTTGTAATTTCAGGAGGAAAAAAAAGGGCCAGGTACAAAAAAAACCTAAAACAAAAAAAAACTTTTCCCAAGGTTGTTTTTTTTTGTTTGGAACCATTTTTTCATTCACGGGGGGGGGGCTCGGTTTGATAGGGCCCGAGGGGGTGGGACGGGCAAACTAGGGAAATTGATTTGGAATGGGGGACAGGGGGTTTTTTTAATGTTCAAACACGGGGGGACGGTTTTTTGGGATCCTTTTTTTTTTCCAAATAGGAAGGGGGGGAAAAAAAAAAAGGCAATTGGGAAAAAAATAAAAAAAACCTGGCCAATCCCAAAAAAAATAAAAAAAAAAATTTTGTAATCCAAAAAAAAGTGCAGGCAGGGGCTGATGCCTTTTTTGGATTGGCAATTTTTTGCCCAATTGCGTTTTTGTACGCTTTTTTTCGGAATCCCCCGGTTTTTTTTCAATATATTATACATATGGGTTTGTTTAGTTTGAAAAAGGTTGAATTTCTTAAAATGTATCAAATTTATTTCTTTTAAAACCCCATACAATTTATGTATTTGTAATGTTTAAGGGTTATGTATTATTCTTTAAATAAATCGGGGGGCCCCACTAAAGGAGGGTCTTCAATTTGGGATTTAAAAAAGGAAAACTTGTTTTAAAACTTTTAGGTTAACCTTAAATGGACCTACCAATTTTTCCAAAGGGTTTGTAGTGTAAGGGGGAAGGGGAATGGGCCTTTAAATTAAAAGAGGGGCAGCTTTGAGTAAAACTGAAAAAGGGGCATTTTTTAAACATGGGTTTTCAAGGATTGGAAAAAAAAAAAAGCCCCAATTTAAGGGGGAGGGGGAGCCTATTAAAAAAATCTTGGAAAAAAGCAAATTATTTTTTACATAGTTGTTTTTTTTCAAGGAGAAAAAGGGGCCCAATATAGGAGGGGGGGCGGGGCTTCCAGTAATTTTTTACATGTGTTTAATCTTTTTTTTAAAAATAAAAATTGGCCTTATTTTTATATGTAATTTTAATTAATATTCAAAAAAGGGCAGTTTTTTTAGTTATTTAGAAATGGGTTGGGGGTTATAGGAAAATAATTTATAGAAAAGTATTAAACTTAATTAAACATTTTTATTTAATTTGTTTTTTTAGATAAAATTAGGTTTTTTTATTATAAAGAAATGGGGTTGAGGGTGGGTTTTTTTAGGGGGGGGGGAAATTAATTACTAAAAAAAACCCCCCCCAAACTTCAACATTTCTATAAATTTAAACTATTTATTTCTAAAAAAAACAATACATTTTTATTAGATTTTAAAAATAACTTCTTATTAATTTCTTAAAAAAAAAAAAAAATACACCCATTATATTTTACTAAAAAAAAAAAAAAAAAAAAAAATGCTTTTTATTGAATTAAAAATTTATCAAATAAAAAAAACAAATATTTTGAAAAAAAAAAAAATGCGATTTATTAAAATTAAAAAAAAAAAAAAACACTGGTAAAAAATTGGCTGGGAAATAGTTTTGCCTCTTCTATGTGGGTTCAAATTGGGTTACTTAAAAAAATTCAAAACAGTTTCCTTTCTAGGGATCAAATGGAGGGGGGGACCTTTTTCCCGTGGCCGGATTTTCGTGTATTTTTTTTTTACAAAAACTTTCCAGTATTTTTTAATTTCCAAATGCGGTTTTTTTTGTTTCGGGATGTGCCGGGCTTTTTTCGTAATTAAAAAAGGGCGGCAAGCAAAAAAAAAAACGTTTTTACCCCAAAAAAAGTATGTTGCGCCTGATTTGGGATCCGTTTTTCGGATCTTAAAAATAAATGGATCCCCGGGGAAAAAAAAAAAAAAAAAACCGGCATTGGAAAAAGGGGACGGGCAAAAGGTAAAAACCCTGCTGGGCAGCGATCAACTCACGTCTGAACGGGGGGAAGGAGAGGATACTTGGGGGTGGTTTTTACATTTGAAAATACCTCAAATTGTTGTTAAAAAAAAACTCCAACCCCATGGGCACCCCATTTTGTTAAGATACATTTTTTTGGGAATCCGGTTTTTTGGGTCCGGAAAAAAAAATGGGATTTAGGGAAAAAAAAAATACGGGGTCTGGAAAAAAAAACGGGGGTTCCTTGGTGGAAAAAACAATTTAACCCGGCTTAGTTTAATTTTTTACCCTAAATTGCCCCCAAGTTTTTTCCAAAAGCAAAAATTCTAAAATATCCCCAATGATATATAGGTTTCCTTTTTGGGGGGGGGCACACACCAAAGCCATATTAAAAATGTGAAAAATAAAAAAAAATAAAATTAAGAAGTAAATTTCAAAAAACCCAACCCCAAAAAAAAATGGCACCATTTTAGAAAAAAAGGAAATTCTAAAAAAATATTTAACCCAATATTTTTGTTAAAATCACTGTGTTCCTTAATAAAAAAAAAAACAACCCTAGCTTTCTTTAAATAAATGTCATTTTTTTTGGGTGTTATATTTTTAAAAACCCAAAAAACATGATGGGAAAACCACCAATAAAAAAAAAAAACCTATGCCAGAAATTTGCCATTTTTGTTATTTTAAATCCTTTTGCTTTTTGATAAAAATTAAAAAGTGATCCAGAAAAAGTTTTCTTATAAAAAAAAAAAAACTTCTAAAAAAGGTTTGATAAAAATCCTATGAAAAAATTATTTAGTTTTTTTTGGTCTTGGCCAAAAAAATAAAGGGCCTTTACACAGGCGGCCGGTTATTTTACAAGAAAAAATAAAAATAAAAAAAAAAAAAAGTTTAAGCTTAATTCCAGAAGAAATAGCAAATTTGCCAGGAAAATCGTTTATTTTTTTTTTACAATTTTAAAAAAAAAAACAATTTTTATTTTGCTTCAAAACCATAAAAAATAATTTTTAAAGTTTTTGATTCCAAACCATTTAAAAAAAAAACCCTTTTTTTTAACAATTTATTACTTAGAGGGGTTTTTAAAAAAAGCCGGACTTCGAATATAAAATCCAAGGGGCAAACCTAAATTTTTTGCCCAACAAAAAAGTAAATTCAAAATATTAAGCCTTATGGGTGGGAAAATGCAAGCAAAAGCTTTTACTGGTAAAAAAAAAAATTTTCAAAAAAATAAAAAATGGGATTTTTACAAGAAAAAAAATTTATATAGGGAGGGTTTATAGGGGAAAAAATTTTTAAATGTCCCCCCATTAGGGGCAGTTTTTTATAGGAGGTTTTAAGGCTAACCCAAAAGGGCAGTTTAATTGTTCCCCATAGGGGCTGGTATTGGGGGCAAGGGTTTTTTAAAAAAAAAAAAAAATAAAAATAAAAAAATTAATACCTTTTTCCTTTCCCAAAGGTTTTCTTGGCTCCGAAAAGGGGCGGGTTTTTTTCCATTCCTTTTTTCCAGCTAAGGTGGGCATTTTGGGTTGTTTCATCCAGTGCAAGGCATGATTGACCCATAAAACTTGGCCACCTTGTTGCCAAAGCATTTTTTTTTTGACTACGGAAGGCCCATAAAGTCTTACTTGCGGCTTTTTCCCAGGGGTGTTTTTTTCCTATTTGCGGAGGGCAAGAGGGGGAGTGGGAAAAAAAATTGGCTGGGGATCTTTTCTGCTCCGCATATTAGGTTATTTTGGGGTCAAAAGCTTGTTAATTGCGATCCCTGGAGGGGAAAATAAAGTGCATTGGGCAAGCTGGAAAATAGATCGCCCGGGCAAGGCCCACCCGGGGGGTCCGGCCCAAGTGGGTGGAACCTCGAGTGTTCCAAAATGGCTGTTATTGCCTATTTCTTAGAGGAAAAAGGGGCGGGGCATTACAGGTGAAAAAAGAAGGAAAATTGCCCGGAAAACAGTAACCCAGGGAGCCAAAATTGGGGGCGAGGCCCCCGGATTGGGGACGATGGGTGTGGAACTTTACGGGAGTAAGAGGTATTAGGCTGGGAAAGGGAGGGGGAGCCTTTCTGGGAGCAATTGCTTTTTTTGTGTGGGAAAAATTAATAAAAACTTTCGGATCTAAATTAACTGTAAAAAAAAAACAATAAAAAATAGGGGAAAAAAAAAAAAAAAAACTCTTTTTCCAGGGATGGGCTGTATTTTCTTAACCTTTTTTCATTTTTTTTCCATTTCTAGTTTTTAGGTAAAAAAAAAAACAAAAAAAAAACACTATTGCCATACTTTTTTTTAAAATTCTTGTTGGGGACCCTGTTAATAAAACCCCCCCTAACAATCTTTGATTTAGGGTTCCCAAACATTTTTGTTTTTAATCAAGGACTTTCTAAACCCCCATTTTTAAGGGGAGTTGGGAAAAGGAGCTAATTGTTATTTAAAATAGTGGGAGTTTTTCACAGTTTCGCCCAGTTAAAGGCAAAAAATTTGGCGGGGACCAATCAAAAAACCGGCATCGCATTGATAAAAGGCGATTTAGTTATTTTCAATTTGGTCTAGCTTTAGGTGAAAAAAAGCCAAAAAAAAAAAAGTCCCTTAAATATATTTGGCAAAAAAGCATTCAAAAAGCTAGCGGTTCCCTTAAGGGTTTTAAGTTTAAAAAAAAAAAAAAAAAAAAACCCTATGGGTTTTTAAATGTCCTTTAAAGGGGGGGGGGGGTGAACTGGGAAAAAAAAAAAAAAAACAAGGTTTTATATTAAAAAAAAAACTATTTATAAAATCAACTCAAAAAACCTTTTATTTAGGGAGTTTATGGCCCATGTTCGCAAACAAAACCAATATTTTTTTTTTTGTTCCAAAAATTCCCACGGTTCCCATGGGGGAGGTTTTGTTTAGGGGAAGTTGCAATTGGGGGGGAAGTAGCTTAGGCATTTTATCCCATTTAATGTGTTTAAACTTAGTTTCGGGGGGCAGGTGGTTAAACTTAGACAAGACAGTTCTTTTTAAAAAAAAAATGCACCATACTTATCATAGGGTTCTTTTTGTTTTTATATGGGCTTTCTTTTGGAATTTTTTTTCCTCCCCCCACTTTTTCTTCTTTTAACAAAAGGTCATTGGGGCCCCCTTATTTTTTTAGGGGGCAAAAAATTGTTGCAGAAATTGTCTTGGGAAAAACTGGTTCTAAAAACAAACATAATAAATGCGATGTTTAAAAAGGCAAGTTTTTTTACGCCCATTTTTTTTTTGTTTGGCTTTTAATTTGGAAAGTAAAAAATTCTGGGGCAAACCCCTTAAATAAAAAAAAAATGTTTTCCCCTCACATTTGTGTGTAGCTTCACCCAAAGGTTTTTTTTTGGGGCCAAACCAAATTAACATTCCCCAAAAAAATAGTAATTTGGGCCATGTGTGAGGTGTCCCTTTTTTTTGTTGGGGGAAGAAAGGATACTTACCCAGACTTCAAAAATAAACATTATAAATTGCAAAGGGGAAAACATATTTACTGGTTATTAGGGAGGTGTTCCTTTTGCAGGGGAGCAATTATTATTGGTCATTTTGAAAATTGACTTCAAAAAATAAAAAAACAAGTTTAAAAATAAAAGGGGGGAATTTAAATTTTTTGGGATTCTTTTCCTTTATTTTTTTAATTAAAAATAAAACTGTTTTTTCTTACAAAAAATTTTTCTTAATTATAAATTTCTTTCAATTTAAGCCACTTTTCATTAATGGCCATTGAAGGAGCTTATGCGTAAAAACTATAAAACCCCAAAAAAACCCACCAAATAAAAAAATACAAAAAAAAAGCAAAACCCCTAAGCCAAAAAAAAAACAGGGGGGATCAGGGGTTTAATTTTGGGTGGACCGCCACCAAACTCCCTTGTTATGGGTCCAATTTTGGTAATTGGAACCCAATGCTCTGCAACTGGGGCCAGTTTTCCCCAAGTAACGGGGTTTGAACCCCTGGGGTTCCCATGGCCCTGTAAGCAAAGGGGGGGGGGGCCACATGGCGCGTTATCCGTTTTTCGGGCACTCCAAAAAAACTTCACCTTTTCTTTCTTCTGCGTACTTTTGCTGGGGGTTCCTTCCCCATTTCTCTTTTTTCCCACTTCCTTAAAAAAACCCCTCTCCTCTGTATGGGCTTGCTGGTGTTGTTGTGGGACTTGGGTTCCCTTCTTAGGGAAGGCCCCAATGTTTGCACTGGACTCTGTCCAGGAAAATTTGGTGGGCCAGTGCCCGCGCCCACGGCCACCAGTGCGGGCTGGGGGACAAAATCTTTTTTCTGACTTAATTTCGGGGCCCTACTTTGTACAAATTCTCACGGGCTTGCTGGTGCCCTTTGGCCACAAGTTGTTTGGCTTGGGGTGTTTTTTATCGGGGCTTTTTGTTTAACTGGTCCTCACTTCCTTGGGCCATTGGTTGGTTTTGGGGATTGGCTTTTTCTGGATACATTTTTTTCCCTGGGGACTGACCTTTTTGTTTACCATTTCTTTGGGGCACCTGGGACCCTTTTTGGCTAGTTTTTTTTTTTGACCCTTGGGGGGACCCATCTGCCTATTCCCCAAAATTTTACCACCTTCTTTGCCTTTTATGTTACATGTTACCCCAATCCCACCTGTTTCTACCCAAGGTCAGCTGGTTGGTTCAATTTGAGGGCCCCAGGGTGTGGGGAAGGTACCGCTCCCCCCAGTTGCCAACCCTGGGGTTGTCGACCCCAAAAAACATACTTAAAGCGGTTCTGCTTTTTTTCCAAGGGGTTTTTGCCATTGAAAACTTGCTCCACCACAGGGGCCCAATTAGGTTGGTTGGTGGGGTTTACAAGGGCTGGGCCACCAGATGGTTTGGCATCTGTTATCTGCTTTTACAAGGAGGGGGGGACTCCATTAACTGTAACTAAAAAGCATTGAAACTGGTTTTTGCCCCCGGGGGGTTCTATTGAGGCAATTTCCTGGGGGAAAAAAAGGCCCCAGGTCGGGGAGAAAAAAAAAAAAAAAAAACCTTTTCCCAGTTAAGGGGCAGGTTGGGCCCCCCACCTTGTCGGCCTGAAATTTTGGACGGGGGGGGGGGGGGGTGGGACAGGGGGGGGCTACCGGCTTACGGGGTTTTTTACCATTAATCTTACTTACTGTTCCAGTTTTTACCCCAAAGTGGTTTTTTTCCCGGGAAGCTTGCTGGGAATTTGGGATTAGTGGGGTTCCGATTTTAAAAATCCAAACAAAAAGGCCCACACTCCTGGAAAAAAGGGTTTTGGGTCAATGGAAATGGTCTAGGGAGTTTTTACCCAAGTTGTGTCGGGTTTTTTGAAAGCCCCTTCGGGGTCCGGCCTTTTCCCCAACCCTCTGAATTGGGGAAAACTGGATTGTGGTTCGGGCCCAACGAAACGGCAAGTAAGGTAAAAAAAACCCATTTTCAGTTCCCCCCCCACTCTTTGGCTAGGTTAGGGGAAAAATTGATTGAGCCAAGGGTCCTTTTCCTTTGTCTATTGGTTGGGATTCCCCTAGGGTGTCCGGGGGGGCCCATCCAGGGGGGAATATTTTTCCTCGTGCGGGCAAACCCGGCCCTAAACAAAAAAGACTTCGCCCTTGAAAAAACGAAATTAGGGTACCAGGCCAAAAACATCGGGTTCCCTTGGGGCTTACGGGGCCCCTCCGGTTGGGGGAAACAAAAACCCTCGGGTCCGGGGGGGGGGACCGTTTCATTTGGTTAACCAAAGGGGGGGCCAACCCCTCGGTTCCCCAGGGGTGGGGGGGACCACCCCGGACCCACGGTTGGGTCCTGGAATCCCAAGGGGGAAATGGCTGTGCTGGGGGGCCTGGGCTTTTTTCCTTTGGGGAAGGAATGCTTTTTTCAAAGGGGGGGCTGTTTCGTTTAGCCTCTAACGCTGCCTGGAAAAAAATCTCATACTTGGTGGGACGTTGGGCCAAGGGAATGGGGTTTTGAGGGGGCCTGCCCCAAAAACTTCTTGTTTGGTTTTTACATGGGGGGGGGACCTGGTTTTTTCCTAGCCTTCGCCTACCACCTGGGGGAAAACTTCCTGGTCCAATTGGGGGAGGGATGTTTTTTTTTTGTTGGCCCGGGTCAAGGGGGGCCCCTGAGCGGGGGGCCCTCCCTGGGGGCACCAATTCCCACTGCGCGTTGGGACAAAAGCCGGGCCACGGGGGGGGGACCGCTGCCAAAAACCGACGGGTTGGGGGCTTGCCCTCCACCCCTCCGCGGTCTGTTTTTTACCAAAAGGGGTTTTTTTACCAGGGGGTTTTTTTCCCCTATTTGGGGGCCTTAATAATAAAAACCTGGCTCATTCTGGGATCTTGAAAAAATCCCCGTTTGTGGGGGAAGGGGAACCGGTCTCCATCTTCATTTTTTTGATCCCCCCCAACCCCCCAACAAAAGGGGGCTGGTCTTGCCCCCCTGGGGTCTTTTTGTTTTTACTGTCTGTTGGGGATAGGGGGGGGGGGAACTTCTAAAACTCTTGTGGGGCATTTTTCCTGGGAGCCCTGCCCTCCATCTAACCATTTTTTGCTCCACCCACCAACCAAGGCTGTCTGGGGGCCCCCCTGTTTGTTCACCCACTGGGCTTTTTTACCACACCATTAGTAGTATGGGGGGGAAAAAAAACAATTCCTGGGGCCAGGGGCTTTGCTGTTAACACACCCTGCTGCACTCATCGGCAAAGCCGGGGGTAACCTTTCATTTTCTCCTCTTCCCCCACATGGGGTGGAGGAGGGAAACCCCACATTCAAACAATTTACAACCCCACCCCCCCCTATATAAACTACCAATCGTTGTGGGCAGGGGGGTTTAATAAAAACATTGGGGTCCACACCTTATTGTACTTGGGGGTTTGGGGATGTTGTTAAAACATTGGCATTTTTGGGAGGGAAAAACAAGGGGGACCTTTGGGGGAAGTTTCAGGGGGGGCCTCAAAAAAACATTGCCCCAACCCCAGGGTCGCCTTCAGGGTTGTTTTTTCCTAAGGAGAAAAACCATTGGGATGAAAATGGGTTTTTGGGCGGATTTTTTTACCCCCAACCCTTTCCTTGCAAACTTCCCCCTTTGGCCCGGGCCCAACCCCAAGTCAATTCTCCTCTCTGTTTTTTTTTCCTTTCTCCCCTTCCGTGGTTTGTGTTGGAAAGGGAGAGATGGGGGGGGGACATTGGGGGTGCGGGGCAGGGGAGTTTTGGCCAGGGGGAGGGTGGGGGGGGTGGTTATCGCCCCAAGAAAAACCATTATAATATCCAGGTGTTCTACGACTTTAGGTATTCAGGGAACTTGAGGGGGGGGGGGGGGGGGGGGTGGGGGGTGGGAACTGGGTGTGGGGGCATGGTTTTTGTAGGGACCCTGGGAAAAAAAACTCCAAGGTCTGTTCCTCCCAAAAATGGGGCAAATGGTAACATTTTTCCCCCAAAACCCCCAAGTCCAAATAAAAGGTGGGGGACAAAAATTGTTTTAAAAAACTGGGGCCCACCCCATTTGATGGGTAGGGTGTGGGGGGGTGGGGTGGGAATTGTGGGATTGTGTTTACCTCTCACAAAAAATGGTGGAGAAGGGAGGGGGGGGGGATGAAGGTCTAGGGGCGGGGCTTGCGATTTGGAAGGCCAAGCCATGGGGGTTTGTGTACCCCTAGCAAATGTGGCTTTTGCTGGGGGGAAAATTTGTTTGTAGTCCCATTAGGGTGTTGGGTAGCAGGGTGGGGGGGAAACTTACAAAATAATTTATAACAGGGGGCAGGACCAGCTGTGGTGGGGGAGCATTTGTAGGGGGAGAAAAGGCAGGGGCTTCCAGGTAAGGCCAAACAAGAGTAGGGAGAATGTCTCCCCACAAGGGGGGGGGGAAACGGGGGGGGGGGGGGGGGGGGAGGGGGACAGGGGTGGTCAGGGGGGGGGCAGGGAAACAAAAAGGGCTGTTTGGGGTGGGAGGAAGCCATGAAGATGGGAGGGGAAAACAGGGGGGGTGTCTCCCCCCCCACACAAACGGGGATTGTTCAAGAGGGCCACAAGGTTCGGGGGGGGGGGCAAAATTGGGGGACTGGTTATAAAAAATAAAAACTTTGTTTTTTTCACCAAGGGGGGGACGGCTGGGAGGGGGGGGGGGGAGGGGGGATTAAGGGCCCCCACCAGGGCGGTATTGCCCCCAGCGGGGTCGGTGGGGGGCCAGCCTTGGTTCACGCGAAGTGGGGGAGTTGCCAGGGGAGGCCCCTCAAGGGGGGGGCCCCTGACGGGGCATTTTTTCCCTTCCCATTGGGACCCAGGTTATAAAAAGGGGGGTTTTCCCTGGGGGGGTAGGCGGGGCGGGGATTTAGGGGAAAAAACTAGGGTCATCTGGGGGACCAAAAACAGGGGAGTTGGTGGGCAGGGTCTTTTCCAAAATCCCATATTCATGGCCACGTTCAAGTTGAGGAGCTTTTCAAGGGGCAGGGCGTTAAGAAGGGGGCTCTACGGGGACAGGCTGGAGAAAACAAAAAAAAAAGCCTTCTCAAGGGAAAGGGGCAGGCAAGCACAGGCCTTTCCCTTGTATTTCCAAGGGGGGGGGGCGACCACCGTTTTGGGCGGGGTTGGTCTGGGGGGCGGGGGGGGACCGAGGGGTGGGCTGTAACCAAGTTTTTTGGGGGAAACGGTACGGGGGGGGGGGGGGGGAACCGGGGAGGGTTTTCCCACGGGAGGGCGTTTAGGGCCCCAAAGGGGGGAAACGATTTGTTTTTGAGGTTTTTACCCTAAATTTTTTTCGTTCAGGGCGGGAAAGTTGTTGCGGGGTTTTGCGGGGCACGGGAGGGATTTTCTGATGGGCCGGGGGGGGAACAACCTAGGGAATCACACAAGGGGGGGGGGGGGAACACAAAGGGAAAAAAGGAGTTGGGTTTCAGGACATTTTTCTTACTAGCCCAAAAAAAGATTTGGGGGTGGGTGGGGGGGGGGGGGGGGACTGATGTGGTTAAAAAAACCTTTACTTTGGCCGGGGTTTCGTGGGCGACAAACCCTGTTTTCAAAGGAAGGGGTTGGGGGGGGGGGAAAGGGCGGAAGGGGCCCGAGGGGGCTTCAAAAAAAAAAAACCACCCAACTTGGGTTAAAAAAAAAAAAAAACCTCTGGCCCATTCCATTTGACCCAAAAAGGCCTTTCAGGAGGGGTGGCTTGGTGGAATTTTAAATCGGGACCCCCCATTTCAATCCAAATTTTCCAGCCAGGCTCCGGGAATAAAAAAAACCCCACTTTTTTGTTTTTACTGGGACAAAAGTAGTAAAGATTAATTGGTAACCACGAAAAAAGCGTGTAGCCCTGTCGGGGGTTCCATTCGTGCCGACCCCAAGGGTTGGCCACTTGGGCCTTACTGGGAGGGTTTTTCTTCCTCGGGGACTGGGGCTTTTTTTCCCCCAAGGGGGGAAATGGTCAATGGGGGACCGGGGGGGGGGGGGGTGGGGGGGGGGGGGGACCAGTTTTCCCATGGGTCGTAGGGTTAAATGGGAAGGGGTTTCCCTCTGGTAAGGCCCAGATTAAAAGATTTGGGCAAAAAATGTGGGTGGGCCCAAGGGGGGGGGGGGGCCTGTTTTTTTACCACCCACTCAAGGGGGGGGGGGGGGGGGGGGACTAATGGCCTGTTGTGGAGCCCAGGGGTTTTCAAATGGGGGCCCCCACCCCTGGGAAGCAGGGGGGGGGGGGGGGGGACCGGGGCTTAAAAGGTTGTTTGGGTCGACAACCCCCCACAGGGGTGGGCAAAAAAAACTGGAGGGGGAGGGCGGACCTTTCCCAACCAACCTTTTGCCCTTCCCAATAAAAAGTTGGGGACAGCTTTGACTTGTAGACAAAAGTGTGTTACTTGTAACATTTAAGGCAGAGGTGTTAATTGGGGATTTAAGGGCCAAGATGGGTTCCAGGGGGGGTTAACTTAGCATAAAGGGGTTTTTCCAAGGTGCAAGGAATGGTAAAACAAGGGGCCATTTGGTCAGGAAAATGTTTCCAAGTAAGAAAAAGGCCAATTTCCAAAAAAAAAAAAAAACAACATGGCAGGGAAGTTGGGCCAGTAACCCCCCAAACGGTTAACAACAAACCAGCAATAAAATACAAAAAAAAAACTGGGGGTGCCAAAAAGGGGGGGCCAAGCCGGGGGGAAAGATATTGGGTTCACCAAGTAGGCGATTTAAGTTCAGGAGGGGAAAAAGAAAAAATTTTGGTCCCAAGCGGGGCACTTGGTGCGTTTGGCGCGCCCCAACTGCCGGCCCCAACAAAAGAAAAAATTTTTTATGGGAGGGAGGGGTCAGTGGGACCAAATTTTGGCTCCTAGGGGAAGGGGGGACCAAAGTTCACCACAAAACCAAACAAGGGCAAAAGGCCATTTTTTTCTAACAGGAGGGGAGGGAAAAGTTTAAAAGGTAGTTGGAGGGAAAAGAGGATGGGGGGGGAGACCAGGGGCCCAAGGAGGCCAAAGAGGGAAAAAGGAGGGTTGAAAGGGTTTTGGAGTGCAGTTTTTAACTGGTATATCGGGGGGCCCCATTTTTTGGGGGGGGCAGGCGTTTTTTTACCAGGGGGCACCAATGGTACCCATGGGTGGCAAAAAAAACCCGTTACTGGGACTTTGGCCCAGTAGGCAGGGAGAGCATTTGATGGTCATGGGGGGGGACCCCATTTGGGAAACCCAGGGGGGGGGGAACAAGGGGGGGGAACATTGTGGGCGGGGGGGTTTTTCCCTTTTAGAACTGGGGAAATCCCTGGTTAGGCTAGGGGTTTGCTGTTGTTTGTTGGGGGGGGGTTTAGGTTTTTTTACGGGGCATAGCTTCTTCCAATTTGGATAATTTAAATAGGTTTTTGGGGGGGCTTATTGGAAGGGGGGATTTTAATTAGCAAATTTTTTGTTAAGGGGAAAAAAAAAAACAGTTAAAAAAAAAACAGGAAAGGGATCACCAAAAAAATTTGGTATTTCTTATTTAATAAAAACAAACTGTTTTTTTGAAAATTGGATGTTTTCATGGGGGGACCCCAAAATAATATGCTCTGCCAAGGGAAACACATGTTTTGCAGCCTTTAAAAATTTTATACAATGGTTTATGGTTTTCTGGCATTTTAAAGAAGTAATTGTCTTGTTTCCTTCCAAAATTATAGGACCCCACCAACTCACAAAACATTTGGCCATTACTTGGGATTGTTAAAAAAAATTTGTTTTTGCCCAAAAAAAAAAAAAACCTTGTGAGCTTTTACCAAAACAACAAACTGAGGTGTAAAAACCATTTTAAAAATTAAGTGTGCCCAGGACATGTTTTTTACTTTTTCCAAATTAGCAATCAAAAAAAAAAAATGGGCGTAACTGCTTTTATTTACATCGCAATTTTTAATTAATGTTGTTTTTAGGGACAGGTTTTTCAAAGGGGGTGGGGGGGGGGGGGGGGACATTTTTTTGCACAATTGCCCTAAAAAAAAAAGGGGGGGGGGGGGCCCATTTTGGTTCCTTTGGTTAGGGAGGAGTGAAAATGCAGAAGGCCCCATTAATACAAAAAAGTGGGTAACTTGGGATTTTAAAAAAAAAAAGTATGGTGCAATTTTTTAAGGGACTGCTTGTTTTTCTTTTTAAGGTTATAAAAAAACACTTTTTGGCCTTAATTTGGTTAAACCAAAGGTCTGGGATAAAAGCTTTACTTCCCCATTTGCCCACTTTTTCTTAAAAACCCTCCATTTTTGGGACGTGGAATTGGAACCCCAATTTGTTTTTTTGGCAACATTGGGCAATTTACTCCATTTTAAAAAAAGGGTTTTGGAAATTTGATTTTAATTAAATTTGTTTAAAATATAGTACCCTTGTTTTTTTTTTTCAGTCTTTTAAAAATATAAAGGGCTTAAAAAACCACATTTTAGGGTTTTACTATAAAACCCTAAGGGGGGAGGGGCCGATAGGCTTGATTTTGCTTGCAATTATATTAAGGGGGACTTTTTTTTAGGTGCTTTTCACTAGTTTTAATAGTAGGGGGGGGGGGGGGACCCAATTGAATACTGAAAAAAAAAATCGGCTTCCCATTTTTGCGGGATTGGGCGGGGGTTTTGTCGCCATTTTTTATGCTTACGGCGATTGAAAAAAAAAAACTTCCAACTTATTAAAAACCAAAAATTAGGGCTTCCCTTTTCAAAAAACTCCTAAAATGGGGGTAGGGGGGGGGGAAAAAGGTCTTTAACATGTGAATAATTCAATAAGGTAAAATTGGTGTTTTTTTACCAGTCCCCCACAAAGGGGACTTTAAAGGGGAAAAGCAAATTTAAGTTGTTTTACTAACTCAGAATCGGAAAGAAAAATGGAAATAAAAGGGTAGGAAAAAAAAAAAAATTTTTTACAAGGCCCATCCTGGGAAAAGTGTTTTTTTCTAATTTTATTTTTTTTTACAAGTATTTGTCGGAGGGTTTTTTCAGCACCAAAAAAAGCATGGGCTCAAATAAGGGGGCCCTCCTCCAGCTTTAAATTTTACTCGAGTTTCCCAACCATCGTCCATTTTCCCGGGCTTCTTTTAGCCCAAAGGCCTGGGGTTTTTTTTTTCTGTCGGGCAAATCTCTTCAGCTGTATGGGGCGACCTTTCTTCTAAAGGGAGTGCATTACCCAGCTTGGGACCCCCACTCGAGGGGTTCCAACCCTATTGGCGGGGTTTACCCGGGGGGTTGGGTTTTGTTGCCGGGGGCCGAATCTCTCTTTCAAGCTGCAATGGCCCACTTTTCCTCCAGGTGAGGCGGGGGCCAATGAACCAAACGCTGGACAAATTTATCTTATTGCGGGGGAGCAAGGAGGGACGAAAGCCCACTTCCCTGGTTTTTTCCCGGGCAAAATAGGGGGGGGGGGGGGGGGGGGACTCTGGAAAAAAAGGGGGGTGCCGCAAGTAGGAGGGGGGAACTTTAATGGGGCTTTCGGGGGGGGGGTGTTTTTTTATTGCTTGCCAACCAGGTGGCAAAAATTTTTATTGTTTTTTTCCAAAATCATTTTTTGTGCCTGAATGGGGGACAAATTTGCCCCCTTGGAGGGCTGGGAAAGGGGAAGATTGGAAGGCGCCCTCGGAAAGCAGACCTGGGGGAGGGAAATAAAAGGTATTTTTTTTTTTTTTTTTAATTTTTTTTTTTTTTAGAAAAAAAAAAACCCTTTGCCCATGACCAAAAGGGGCCCTATGTGGGGGGCACCAAAAATTAAAAATTGGCCTTTGGGTAGCATTTAAAAAAACTGCTATATTCTGCTTTAAATGGGGGGGGGGGGGAAACATTTTAAAAGAGAATTTTCCTATTACCTGGACTATATTAATTTTATTATGGTATTTCCAATTTTTTTTATTTTTTTTTTTGATAAACAAAATTTACCAGGGTTAGCTGCTGCATTTTTCCAACATCAGGGGGGCCTTATATTTTTGAAATATATTCTTGTGGGCAAAATTTTAGGTTTGGGGGGGGCCTTGGGCTTATAATTTTCGGGGAGTCGGCTTAAAAACTCTAGTAATTTTATAAAAATTGTTAAGGGGGGGTTTTTTTTTTATTGTTTGAAAAAAGGGCCACTTAAAAAAAAAAATTTTTTATGGGTTTGAAGGGGGGGCAAAAATTAAAAAAAAAAAAAAATTGTTTTTTAATTTGTTAAAAAACAATTACACGGATTCTTGGCATTTGGCTATCTCTTCTGATAGCTTTTAAACTTTTTTATTCTTTTTTTCTGTTAGACGGCCGCTGGGTTAAAGGGGCCTTTTTTTGAAGGGGGGGGGGGGGGGGGGGGGGGACAAAAAAAAAAACTTAAATATTTTTCCCCAAAATTTTGAATTTCAACTTTTAGAAGTTTATAAGAACCTTTCTTGATACTTATAATTACAGCCCTGGGGGGATTGGGGAATGATAAAAATGCACTTTCTGCCATTTGTTTTTTTTTTTTTTTTATTTTGGTGTTTCAATCCATGGTTGGTTTAAAAAAATAAAAAAAAACATTGGGGGGGAAACATATTTAAAAAAAAGGCTAGGGTTTGTTAAAGGGGGGGGGGGGGGGAACCACCAAAGTGATTTAAAAACAAACAAAAAAATTATATTGGGGGTTTATTTTTTTTATTTTTTTTTGGGATCTTTCTTATTGGCCATTTTTTTTTTTTTTGTGGGGTTTATTTTAACCTTTCTATTATTTTTTTTTTTTTAAATTTTCCACATTTTTTATTTAATGGGGCTGTCCCAAAGGGGGAAAAAAAAATTATAAAATTCAGTTTTTGATCAAATTTAGATTATTGCTGAACTGGCCCCATTTTGTATAACTAAGGGTTATGTTTTTTTTTTTCAACAAGACGTTTTCCAGAAACCCGTTTTTTTTCTATCAATTTTTTCGGGGGGGACCCAAAAAAAACGGATCCCAAAAAAAAATGTATTCCTAAACCAATTTGTTATTGCAAGTGTTCGACATTTACCATTGGGTTTCCAATTGTAAAAAAAACAAAAAAAAAAAAAAAACAGCATTTTTCTCGTTCATGGGGACGAGGTGATCCGCTTGCTTGTGGGTTTACTTGCGGGGGTTTCTTTTTCAAATGTTTGCGGGTTTTTTTCGGAATTTCCCATTTTAAGATCCGAAATAAAAAAATCGGATTTCCAAAAAAAGCGGGCAACATAAACCTTTTTTTGGGTGGGTAGTTTTGGGAATGCGCTTTTAAATACGGAAAAATAGGCGGGCATCCGGAAAAAAAACCGGGGTGGACATTTTGGGTATTATATAAAAATTTGGGAAAAAAGGTTGTAATACCTTAAAAAATATTTCGGGGCCACGGGGGAGTTGGGGTTTTCTCAATTTTGATTTTTAGTAAAAATGAAAAAAAAAATATAAAAACTGTTTGAAAAACTTTTAGTAAAAAAAAACCCCAAAATGACCCCAAATAGGAGAAAAGGGCAACTTCCAAGGCATTTTTTTTACATGTTGTTTTAAAATTTTTTTTTTTTTATAAAAATAAAAATCGCTTTTTTATTATGTATTTTGGGAATATTATAAAAAAAAAAAGCATTTTTTTTTTTTTAGTAATATAATGGGTGGGTTTATTTGAAAAAATTTATAGAAAAGGTTTAACTAATAAAAAAAAAATGTTATTGTTTTTTTTAAAGATTATAAATAGTTTTATTTTATTTAGGGGGGGAAAAATGTTGAGTGGTTTTTAGTATTATTTTCTAAAAAAAAAACCCCAACTCCAAAAACATTCTTAAATAAACTTATTTATCTTAAAAACTTTTTAAATTACAATTGTATTAGTTAAAAACTTCATATTTAATTTTTCTATAAAAAAACCCATTTTTTCTATTTTACTAAAAAAAAAAAAAACTTGCTTTTTGATTATTAATTAAAAAATAAAAACATTATAAAAAAGGGACATTTATAAGGATTAATAAAAAACACAATGTTAAAAAAAAAAATACTGAAAGGGCGCCCTCTAATTTGGGGCTTTTCATTCTGAAATAAAAAAAAAAAAACCACATGGTTTTTAAAATAATTGCTTTCAGTTCTTTTTAGGCGCTTTCTATTTTGGGGGCTTCCATCTGAAAAACAACAAATGGGTAGAAAATTTGCTTTTCCCAGGTTATTTTAGCGGGCCCCATTCTATTTTAGCATTTTCCTTTCTCTGCTGTACCTACTTACAACTTTGGAAAAAAATGTAGGTTTTCATTCGGGTTACTAAAGGTTTTTAAAAACAGGGCCCTTTTAGGATTCCAAAATTGGAGAGGAAAACCTCTAGGGGGCCGATTTTTTAAAGGGTATATTTTAACATTACCCCTTAACCCCATTTACCATTTAAAACATATTGTTTAAGGGGTTAAAAGGTATATTTTTTTACTTAAAAAGGAGGGTTCAAATCCTTTTTTCAAACTACAACCTAGTATATTATAAATTGAAAAAAATAAACGGAAAAATCCGGGAAAATAAGGGCGTATCAAAAAAAAACGGCATTGCCAAAATGCATCCAAAAAAAAAGCAAACATTCCAAAGCTGTGGCACTCTTTGGATACATTTTTTTTTTGGGGATTTTTGCAGTTTTCTTTGCGGTTTTTTCTTTTAGTGAAAAATACGGATTCAAAAAAAAACGTCGTGTGGAACCCATAACCCTGGGGTCATTTTTTCAATTTTAATTTCTAGTTGCGGTCCTCGGGGGGGGGGGGGGGCTCCACCCGGGAAGCGTTGGATGGGGGATGGGTCACAAAAACCAAATCTGGGGAAGGTTTTTTGTTTAGGTTTTCACTGGGCCTTTCTCTTGGAAAATACATTGGGACCACCTCCGGCAATCCGCGCTGTGGCTTTTCGTCGGGTGCACAGAAGGGGGAGCCCCCCCCTTGGTCATTTTTTTCCCCTCTAAGATTTACACAAAATTTAGGGGGGGGAGGTTTAATTCGCCCCCCAACAATTAAAAACTTGGGAGTATAAAATATTTTTTTACAAAGCTGGATTTTTTTTCAAGGGGGGGCCAAATCATTGCTTGGTTTTTTTCTGTTTTCTTTGAAAGCTTGCACAAGTCTGAGTTTTCCATGGACGTTACCCCAAAATTATATTCCTGTTGTCGGGGAAAAACTAAACTTTTACCGGGGACCCACGTGAAATGGGCCACCGGTTAAACGGTCCAGGGAAATGGGTCAGTAAAAAAAAGGTTTAAAACGATAGGTATTTGCATAAAAAAAAGTAAAAATTTATGTGGGGGTTTTTTTCAGTACTTGAATTGGTCATTTTTTAGATTCAATAAAAAAGGGGGGAACAAAAAACTGAATGGTTTATATCTGTTGGGGTCATAATATCCCAACTTAACTAGAATGTTTGGACCACATTAAGAAGGCCAGGGGGTAATGAATTTACTTTTACCAAGTTTCCTCTTCCCATTTTTTTCCCATTTTTCTTTGTAAGATTAAAACAGCCCACTCCAAATTGGAGCAACCTGTAATATACCCCCCAAAAAAATTAGCGAAAATAAGGGGCCTCCTGGGGTCTTTTACTTGCTTTCCCAGGGGAACCCAGGGGCCAGGGTCACCATTGATAAACCTCCAGGACCTCGTTAAAGTTGTTGGAAAAGGGCTTGCCGGAAGGGGGCCTTAATCAGACCTCAGTGGAAGCTTTCTTTGGCAGCCCAGTTTTTTGGGCTGGGGAACTGGTGTTTTTCCCCATGGGGGGGGGTGGACTAGGGGTCTTTTCAAAAAAAACTTTACAATTTTGTTTTTTGGTTTTTTCCCCCACCGGCCCAAGTGAACCCCATAACAATTTTTTTTATATTCCACCCATATATTTATTTAACATCTGCAAAAAAAAAGGGAAAAAATAAGTTTGGGGGGGGGGGACCCCAAATTGCAAAAACTTATTTTATGCGCCCACTTTTTATCTTTGCTAAAAAAAAACAAATAATAAAAAGGGGAAGGGGACTTTTTTTTTCTGTTTATTTTTACCCCATTTTCCCTTTTTTTTTTTTTTATAAACAAAAACTAATTGCAAAAAAAAAAAAACTTAAACATTAAAAAAAAAAAAAAAAATAATAAGGAAAAAAAAAAAAAAAAAAAAAGTTTTAAAAAATGGGAATCGTGAGGAGGGGGGAAAAAATAACACCAGTAATATTGTTTTTGGGCAAAGTGTATTAAAAAGGGGGGGGGGAAAAAAAATGAAAAGGGGGGGGACATGCCTTTTCAGGAAAGGGGAGGGGGAGTAAAAAACTACCTGGGGGTTCCAAAATAAAAAAATTTTACTAAAAAAAATAATTTATTTTTAAAAATTTTTGAAGGGCGGGGGTTGGCTTTAGGATAATGGTTTTTCTCCATTTTCTGTGAATTTTAAAAAAAAAAAACAAGTGGGAATCACCCCATAGTTAGTACTCTGGATTTAATATTATAAATTATGTAAAGAAATCTAATCGGGCCAGTTAAAAAAAGAAAAAGGGACATTTTCACAGGGTGGACTGGTATTGGGAAGGAAAAAGTTTTTTATGTATTTTTCTTCCTTTTTTTTTTTTTTAAAAAAAAAAAAAAAAAAAGGGTTTTTTACCGTTGGTTTTTTTTAAACAGGGGTTCCATTGAAAAGGGTTGCCCATTAAATGGGTTTCAGGGATAAATTTTAATATGGGATTTCTTGTTTTTGGGGATTAATTTTAACCCCACCCACCTTGCCCCCAAGTAAAAATATCCTGTGGGGAAAAAAGAATGAAAAAATGGGGGCAAATTTTTTTCCAAAATTATTTTTGTATTAATTTTAATTGTGGCTTCATTTTTTTTTTTTAATTTTTCTTTAAGTAAAGGGGAAAAAATTTATGCTTGAATTTTTCTATGTAAAATTTCCTAGGATTGAAGGTACAGCCCAAAACCTTAAAAAAAATAAAAAAATCTAGGAGGGTGGGGCGGAGACCCCCCAACCGGGGGACTGGGGGAAAACAGTTTTTTTTACATTTGGGCCCTAAAAAGGCAAAAAAAAGTTTTTGGGGACACTAAAAAAAAACAGCAAAAATAAAAAAAAAAAAAAAACCCCCACAGTGGACCAATCATAAAATGGTTTTTGTGGGAAAGGGGGGTGGAACAAAAAAAATTCCAAAAGGAGGTTTTTTTGGGAGGGATTTGAAAAAGGGGCCAGGGAAATTTCTATTTAATTTATATTTTAGGGAGATGGGGCGGAAGTTCTCAAAACAAACAAAATTCGCGGATTCGGAATCAAATTTAGGCGGATATTTTTACGGACAAAAAACAATTTTAAAAATTCGGTCCCAATTACCTATTTTTCGCCAAAACGGGGGGTAAAATTCGCGTTTAAAAAAAAAAAGCAAGCTTATTTTTCCCAAGGGCTTGCACAAAAAAGAGCCTGCCCGGGTTTGCGGTAGGACGTGTGGTGCCATGGCTTAAAAAAATAAGCAGGGGGGGGGGGAGCTTTGGGTTTTATTGGGTCTTTCAATTTTTTAACAATATTGGTTGTGGTTTTTTTAGTATGAACACGCAGATTTTTGGTTGGATCTTTGGCCGAGCATCCTTAGGGATATAATCGCTTCACTATAAAAATTTTTCCTCCTGGGGCACTTTAAAAAAAAAGGGGAAGGGGGGGGGGCAAAAAAAAATAAAAAAAAAAACTGGGACCAAAAATAAAACCTCAGGGGCGGGAATGGTTGCCTGATAAAGGTCCATGTGGAAAAAAAAAAAAACAAAGGCTGAGGGGAGGGCTTCCCAGGGGGGTGGAAATACATTTAGTTTGGGGTGGGGGGACAGAAGTGTGAGGGTTGGGACGGCGGCCAGCCTACCAGCAGGCATTGAGGTTCAGGGACAGGGTTGGCACCAAATGGGGACATTATGGAGGTTGCAAAATACTCGAGGGGAAAAAACGGGGGCCCCCACCAAAGGAGTGGGGCAATCAATTGATTGACCAGTGTGGGGGAGGGGTGACTGGCTACAATGGCATCGTGCCCACTGGGCGCTGCTGCTGCTGCTGTTTCTGCTGCTGCAGGATGGACCACACACACTCTAAGCCAACGTTTTCACCCAGGCCAACCGATGTGGTGAAGTCTGCATGTGTAGACGTCAGAGGGCCGGTGGTGCCAACGTTAGCTCCCTGCCACTCTTTAATAATGCTTCACTTCTGCCCACAGATTCTACATATACCCATATTTGGCTCCTCCGGTGGTCTTAGCAAAGAACTGCCACCACCGCCGAGTGATCGGATGTTTACCAGCCAACGCTCCGCACTGAGTGACTAGCCTAACTGGCCCGCCGCTGCGTTCGCTGACCCCTGTAGCCGCTACCCTTTCTTGTACCTGCGAACGGGTTTTTACCCGTGGCCGCTGGCTCCTGACCTCACACTGCTGCTATCCTGCTGAACCTCACGGCCACAGTTAGTTACCGACTCACATTGCTGGCTGCGCTGCTGCCTTACACGCAAGCTGAACCCCTCTTCTCCTGACGATTATGCAGCCCCTTTCCACACCACCCGCTCCCAAGTGCGGTCGGCTACATCATCATCTATTTGTGTTTCATTGTCACTCGCGTTCCTCATCACCGGTCTTGGTAATGCCCAGGCTGACCTCCTCACAACATGACACTCCCATGCCCACTCTCCAGAACATCATATCTTTGCGCCTACTGCACAGAAGCAGGCGATATTGCCCATTCTTCGCATGCCAAGTAGCTGCTGACTAGTCCTCCTCAAATTGTTCATCCCCTCTCTATATAGTGCGCTGAGCCCAACCACATAAAAGATCTCTGGCTGAGGGAACCGGATGGACAGAGGCGGCTGAGGAACAGGTGAGGGCCGCGCTGACACTCCGTCGCACCCCATGTCCCGGGCCATGCCAACTAATGGTTGTGTCTGAGGTCCCACCGACTCTTGCTGGGTTGTCAGAATGTCACTGGGAGGAAGAGATGACCAGTCCAACCAATCAAGAAGAACCCTTGGGTTGCAGAACAACAACCACGGCCCGCTATATACAGCGCAAGTTGTGCCTCACCGAGTGACCCCTGCTGCGACGTCCCCCCTTGCAGTGCTGCAACCTGGGCCCTGTTTTCAGGATGTTTGTCCACTCTGCCAACTCGCAGTTGAAGAGCCTGCCACCTCTCAGTCTTGACATACTGTTTGTTTCTAAAATGTACAGACACTGTTTGATGATGATATCTGTATATGATAAAAATACACCACTGTTTCTTGACTCTTCCAAAAGAACCCATTAACAAACTGGGCATTCCCTTTGGATATAAATTGCGATACACAAATGGCCAGGAAAAATTTACTTGTATTTGTCTTTTACAAGCACTTTTTGTTTTACTAAATGTAAAAGCACAAACAGGCTTATTTAACCTTCGGACATTATTAGGCTACAGGAAAAATATGTATGATTTTTGGCAGGTAGAAAAAGATTTTAATTTTGTCAGCACACCATCAAAACAAAGTCTGTAACTAACCCCTGGATGTAAATTGGGGCAATAATTGAGCCGCACAAAATAGTAACTTTGTAGCATGTTACAATTGAGGGCGTGTTTTCTACGCCACACAACAATAAGATACAGTTGTAATTAACCTTTGTTTGTGAATTAGCTACAGGAAAAATTTATATATTTTGCGTGAAAAAGACGGTTTCTTGGGTCAGCACACAGCAAAACACGCTTTATTATCCCCTAGATGTAAATTCGCCAAAGATTGAGCGCACAAAATAGTAGCTTTGTAGCGGGTTTACAATTTGCGTGTTATTCTTCTACGCCACACACCTAGAGATACATTGTAATTAACTTTGCTGTGAATTAGGCTACAAGGAAAAATTATAATATTTTTGCGTTGAAAAAGACTGTTTAATTTTTGTCAGCAACACCAGCAAAACAAACGCTTAATTAAACACCTGGATGTAAATTGCGCATAGGAATTGACCGCACAAAATAAGTAGCTTTGTTTGCTGTTTTACAGTTTGGCTTAGTTTTTTCCAACGTCACACAACAAGAGATACAGTTTGTAATTAACCTTTTCTTGTGAATAGCTACAGTCAAAAATTTATATATTTTGGCGTTGAAAAAGGATGGTTTCTTACATTGGTGTCAGGCACACTAGCAAAACAATATCGTTTAATTACCCCCTGTATGTAATATTGCGCCAAAGAATTGATCCGCACAAAATTGTATCTTTTTAGCGTGTTACAAATGCGTGTTTTCTACGCCACATAAACAAGAGATACATGTTGGTAATTAAACCTTTGCTTGTGAATTAATCTACAGGAAAAATGTATATATTTTGTCGTAGAAAAAGACGGTTTCTTGGGGTGCATCATACCAGCAAGAACAACGCTAAATTAAACCCCGGATGCAAATTGCGGCCAAAGACTTCGAGCCCCACAAAATAGTAGCTTTGTAGCGTGTTACAATTTGCGTGTTTTCGACGCCCACACAACAAGAAGATACAGTTGTAAATTAACCTTTGCTGTGAATTACGCTACACCAAAAAATTATATATTTTGGCGTTGAAAAAAGACGGTTTCTTGGGTCAGCACACACCTTCCTTACCCAGGATGTAAATTGCGCAATAAATGAGCAGCCAAAAATGAAGTGGTATTGTATTGTAAAAACCTGTTCTTAAATGAAATACGAACAGGAACTGGCTAGATCCCACGATGGATATGTGAATGTATATGCAGCTGCATGGACGCACACTGGATTTCAGATCCAATCCCCCGCAAAAAATTAGAATAGAACATTAAGAGAACAGTCATCTGGAAGACAATCTGTGCTCGAGACACCCCACAGAAATTGCATAATAAACAACAATTCTTCATAAGAAGCTATCAGCCGTCCGGAAGCACAGTCTGGTGTATGACCTTCCGCTGATGATCACAGTGAGAGGAAGTGAGAGCTCCCTGGCGTCGGGCGGGCCCGTACTTATATAGTGTGGTGACGTCACAGATCCCGCCGGTCTCCTGATTGGCTTAATTCTCGCACATGTCATGCAGGCTATGCCCTTAGCTGTCCTCCCATATGTTTTTGCTTTTTTTTGCCTGCCATGTAGCCGGCCATGGTGTCTCGCAGCCATTTTAGTCAATCAAAAGCACACTTCGTTCACGTCCGAATACCCCAAAAGAGTTTTCGACTTCGTTCCAAAAAAAAAAAACGAACCGAAGTTTTCCCTGAAATTCTATCTAAAACGAATTCCACATTCGATAGAAGTCAAGAATCTCGCCATCTCTATATCCTAATGTAAGTACAAGGATGGGTCTTTGAAACAAAACTGGGCCTGCGCCAAAGTGAAAAAAACCAATTAAAATTTGAACGTGCTAATAAAATGTGGTTTTTTGTTGCACGCTATGAAATACAACAAGCGATTACTATCAAATGTTCTGTATCGAAATATAAGTACACAAGATGGGTCTTTGAAAACAAAACTGGGCTTGCACAGAAACCCCCCCTTAAAAAACCTAATTAAATTGTGTGTTACGGATAATAAAAGGTGTTTTCTTGCACCTTAAGACATACACCTGCAGTTACAATGAAAATTTTCTGTATCCCTACATTGTAAGTACAAGGTTGGTCATCAAAAAAAACCTGGGCTGCACAAAGTTATAAAAACCTACTTAAATCGTTGAACAGATAAAAGGTGTGGTTTTTTTTTGGCAAACCTATGACATACACCGGTTAATAGACAAGAAAGTTCTTTATCCTATTGAATAAGTACCAAGGGTGGGGTCTTCGAAAACAACCGCCGGGCTGCACAAATACAAGGAACTATTTCACCACACAACTTGTAAAGGAGAGAAGGCCTTTCATTGCAATGCAGTTTTCAAAGCAGAGTCTTGGTGATGCACAATTTACACTCTCCCTTTCAAATTTCAAAAAGACGGCCGTGCCTGTCTTCTGTGTTCGCCTCCGCTGCTCTCCCTTCCGCCCCCAAGAGCGTCTATTACAGCAACTATATGCAATCTTTAAAAGGCTCTCTAAGCTACTAATAACAAATAACTGAAGTTTCTCTAATCTACCATGTTTCTAATGTACACAAGCTAGAAGCATAGTATTGTCTTTGTGAACAAATGAGAACTGATGTCGCAGAGCTGTTATTGAGATAAAGCTGAAACCAAACGTTCCTGCTCACATTAGACACAACACACTGATGCTGAACAGGAAGGGCTGTTTCTATGAAAAACGAGGTCAGGTGATTTTTCAGCCAATTACAACCATGGCAGCTCAATTCTTTCTTTTGCGCAATTAATCCAAGGGTTTACATGAAGAATATTTCTTGCTTTTGTGGTCAAGAAAAATACACGATGTTTTAAAACACGCTATCAATTCGCTAGTCATTTTTGGCAGCTCATTTCTTTTGCACATTTTAGATCCAAGGGTAATTAAGTGCGTTTTTCTGCTGTTTGGTAGTCCAGTAAAAGAAATGGGTGTTTTTCAACTGCCAAAAGAAATTAGCCTGTAGCATAATTCTATCCGAAGTAATTACGCGTTTTTCTTCTGTGTGTGGGTCAGTAAAATACACGTCGTTTTAACACGCTACAAAGCTGGTAATTTATGGCAGCTCTTTCTTTTGCACAATTCCAAGGGTTTAATTAAGTATTATTTCTGCTGTTGTGGTCAGTAAAATACAACGTTGTTTAACAACGCTCACAATGCTATGTCAATATTTTGCAGCTCATTTCTTTTGGCGCAATTTAATCCGATGGTTAATTAACGTTTTCTGCTGTTAGTCAGTAAAAGAAATGTGTTTTCAACGCAAAGAAGAAATTTTGCCTGTTATCATAATTCATAACAAAGGTTAAATTACGTGTTTTCTTTCTTCTGTTGTGGTCAGTTAAAATCACTTCTTTTAAACACGCTACATATATTGAAATTTTTTGGCAGCTCATTTCTTTTGCATAATTTAGATCTAGTGTTGAGCGATTATTATCGACAAAGTTGAAATCTGCACATGGTTTTTATTTGATCGGATTTTTCGATCACGCGATAACTTAGGTTAAAATCTGCGCATAAATCTATTAATATATGCGACATTTTCGGCGCTTCCTGCATTTGTGGCGGCCAGGCAAATCAGCTTAGAGAATAGAGCAGGGTGATTGTGTGGTGCGACGTCAGAACTGGATGTGTATGGTTGTGATTGGCTGGAAAAATCGACATGACCTCATTTTACATAAACAGCCCTTCCTGTTTCATGATTAGTGTTGAGCGATTGCGTTTGGCTATCGAGAGTCGAGCGATAGTCGATAGTCGGGGGGCCGCTATCGATAAGTTTTTTCGATTAGTGAGCATCGAGATATAGAGTGGGGAAAGGATTAACCATTAAATCTATGGGAGAGCAAAAAACACCATTCATTATTACACCCAAACAAAAGGCTGGAGAAGCGAAAATAACATCCACAACAGTCAAATGGATACGTGCTACATCTTAGTCAACACACTTAGGTTTATAAAAGTCACAGAAAAAAAGTCACAGACCATTCACTATCCCTGTCTTGTACCACAGGCCTACCCTTAAACCCTGCATCACCCACAAATTAAAAGTCGGCATAAGACAGTATGATTATGAACCATCATTTTACTTGAACTGGACATTGAATATCCCTGTCCTGAACGCAGCATGAGCCCAAACCTGCATGGACCGCCCAGATTTAAAAAGTCCGCAAAAAGGAGTCTTTCACACCACCATTTTAGTTTCACTGGAACATTGACCTATACCTGTCCCTGGAACCCAGATGACCATTAAACCTTCTGGAACCCCCCAGATTAAAAAGTGCCGGAAAAGGAGTCAGTATCTGTATGTTTTTCGTAAATACATGGTATTTTTTGCACCTTTCAATTCACCCTGTGGTGACTATAGAATTGCTGTTTTAAGATTACGTGGATGCTGCGTCAAATGAACAAAGCTGGTGTGCAAAAGTCAAATACACGTATCTGTTACGTTTTTCGTATAATATCACGGTATTTTTTGCACCTTCAATTCACCTGTGGTGACTATAAGAATTGCAGTTTTTAAGAAGATTTACAACCGTTTTGTGGAATGCCCTGCGTTCAATGAAACAAAGCCTGGTGCGCAAAAGTCAAAAAAACACGTATCTGTTAGTTTTTTGTATAATACAAACACTGTATTTCTTGCAACCTTTCAATTCACCTGTGGGTGACTATAAAATTGCTGTTTTAATATTTACGTGATGCAGCGTCAATGAACAAAGCTGGGTTGCACAAAGTAATAAAACACGTATCTGTTATATGTTTTCGTATAATACACCGGTATTTTTTTTTGCACCTTTCAATTCACCTGTGGTGAATATAGAATTTGCGTGTTTTTAAACATTTAATTACGTAGTTGCTAGCGTCAATAACAGATGCTGGGTGTGCAAAATCAAAAACACGGTAAGCGTTATGTTTGTGTATACTAAACGGTATTTTTTGCACCTTTCAATACACACTGGGTGAATATAGAATTGAGCAGTTTTAAGATTTTTACTTGGATGCTGCGTCAATGAACAATCTGGTGTGCAAAAGACAAAAAACCCTAACTGTTATGTTTTGGTATAATAAACGTATCTTTTCAACCTTTCAATTCACCTGTGGTGAATATAGAATTGCTGTTTTTAAAGATTTTACGTGGGATGCTGCGTCAGATTAACAATGCGTGGTGTGCAAAAGTCAAAAAACACGTAACTGTAAAGTTTACGTATGATAAACACAACTTATGTTTTGCACCTCTTTCAACTCACCTGTGGTGAATAGAGAATTGCTGTTTTAAGATTTACGTAGATGCCTGCGCGTCAATGAACAATGCTGGGTGCGCAAGAAGTCAAAAAACACGTAACTGTTATGTTTTGATATAATAAACTGTATTTTTGCACCTTTCATTCACCTGTGTGAATATAGATTTGCTGTTTTAAGATTTACTTAGATGCGCGTATGACAGTACTTGGGTGCGCAAAAGTCAAAAACACGTAACTGTTTATGTTTTGTATAATGAATGGTATTTTTGCAGCCTTTCAATTCACCTGTGGGTGAATATAGAATTTTTTGACTGTTTTAAAGATTTACGTGGATGCTGCCATCAATGAACAATGCTGGAAGCGCAAAAGTCAAGAAACACGTAACTGTGATGTTTGCGTACATACACGGTATTTTTGGCAACAAACAAAACAAACTGTTCTGACTACAAGATTGCTGATTGTAATTTTAATGGTGCAAGGTAGATATATTAACAGTCACGAGGTGTAATGGTATAATTGAAAATGAAACATCTATCAGCTGAAATGTATACTGATAATAAAAGTGGTTTTTGCAGCTAACAAAGAGACCTGCAGTTACTAGAAATGATGTGTTTGCAATATAAGTTCCAGGCTGCCCAACTCTCCAGGGGAAAATTTCAATAGCAAACTGTTAATAATAAAGATATTTCCACTTACAATGTCTACACTAAGTCTCTGTGAACCCCCTTTAACCAGTGTTCTTTATAGATATAGCTTGTCTGTGATACGCACACCGCGCCCGCTGCCCCCCCCCCCCCCCCCGTCCCCCTGCTCCCCACCACCGTGAATTTACAGCGGTAGATGCCCTGCTTTAAAATTCTCTAGCTAACTTACATAAAATCTTCAAATCCTCTAATCTAACTAATTGAAGGATCAAAGTCTAATATAGAGATTTCTCTGTGCAGAAATAGACTAATTCGCTGAGGCTTAGGTTTGCACAAGGCCAGAGCGGCGAGTCCCTATCTCTAAGAACGCTGAGAGGATCACTGAGCTGAAAGCAGAAACGCTTTTGTCCACGGACGCCCCTCCCCTGCGACCACTGTCCCGGGTCTCAGCTCGCCCGTGCTCCTCACCGAGGGGCCCCGTCCCGATCGTCGGGTTCGGGGTCCGCTTCGCCTCCACCGTCCCGCCGGCATGCACTTACCCTGGCCACGCTCCTGCTCAGGCGCTGCTTCCTGTACCGGCGCATAGCTCCGCCCCTAGGGGCAGGCGCGACGCCGGCAATTTGAATTTAAAGGGCAGTGCGCCGGTAAATTGGGTTTCATTGCCGGGCACTGCTCCTATTTAGACTCGGTCACTTCCTGCCAGCCCTCGCCGGATCCTTGGTAGTTCATACCCCTTGGTGAATGTGTTCCTGAGCGTTCCAGTATTGCCTTCCTGGTGTACCGACGCCTCTGCAACGTCTACCGTCTACGAACCTTGCCCGGCCTGCCCCGACCACCCTGCTGTCTACCGTCCACGAACTCAGAGTCCTCCTGTCCTGACCTTCTGTCTGTCCCTCGACAAACGAGCCTGCCTTGCCGTTCCTGTACCTCGCACCCTTGGCCGCCACTGCAGCAACCCGCCAGTGGTAGTGACTGGTGGACATCCCCGCAGTAAGACCACCCGCTTGTGCAGCGGACTCTGGTGAAAACCTGGTGGGGAGGGGGGGGGTGGGGGGGGGGGGCCGGTCCCACTTAATTCCACTCCCTGGTAGGGGCTTACGCCATCGCCAGCGGTGGGTCCAGTGATATTCCACCTCCAGAATCGTTACAGCTGTTCGTGTTAAAACGAGGTCATGTGATTTTTCCAGCCAATCGCAACCAAGACACACAATCCCCAGTCATGACGTCGCACACACATCTCACCCTGCGCTAGTTCTGTAATTCTGATTTTGTCTGGCCCGGCCAAAATTACAGGAAGCGCCGGAAAAAGGCACGATCTTAATAGATGAAGCACAGATTTTTAACCTTAATTATCGCATGATCTGGAAATTTCGATCACCATAAAAAACCTTGCCCGATTTTCAACTTTGTCGATAAAAATCGCATCAACACTATTCCATGATCAGTGTGTGTCTGAGTCTCAAAAGAGCAGGACGTGTGCTCAGGTTTCTCTCAAACAGCTCATCGAAACTATTCGTCTTTGTTCACCACAGACACTATGCTTTTAGCTGTGAACTTAGAACTTAGGTAGATTGGAAACTTTCAGTTTTTAGTTACATCGGCTGAGACTTTTAAAGAGCATCTAGCGCTGTACAGCCACGGGTAGGGGTACCGAGGGGGGCAGGGACGAACACAGACAGACAAGGCTGGCAGCCAGACAGGTCTTTAAAAAGGAGAGTGGATAATTTGTGCAGCCCAGACTCTGCTTTGACCCTCGCATTGAAATGGGTTTTTATTACCACTTTTTGCCAGTTTTTGGTGAAATATAGCTTGTATCTTGTGCAGCCTGTAACTTAATAATTAGGATGACACGATCTTTCTAGAAACTGCAGGTGTATTTGATAGGTGCAAAACTCACCTTTTATTATCTGTACACGATTTTTCATTAGTTTTTTTTTTTCCTTTGGCGCAGCTCTGTTTTGTTCAACAGACCCACTTGTGTTCTTACAATAGGATACAGAACTTTTCCTAGTCACCGCAGTTGTCTTTATAGTGCAAAAACCCGACAGTTTTTATTATCCGTATACAACTACAATTATAATTACGTCTTTGTTTTTCACTTTGGGCGCAGCCCCAACTTTGTTCAAAGACCCATTTTTTTACTTACAAATAGGATACAGAACTTTTCCTATACACCGCAGGTGTATTTATAGGTGCAAAAACCACCTTTAATTATTTATATACATTTCAAATAGGTGTTTTTTTACTTTGGTGCAGGCCCAGTTTGTTCATAGAGCCACCGTGCACTTAATTTGAATACAGCAATTTTGTAGTCCACCGCAGGTGTATTTATAGGTGCACATAAACACCTTCTATATTCCGTATACATTTCAAATAGGTGTTTTTTTTACTTTGTGTGGCTCAGTTTTGTCACAGAGCCACCTTGCACTTAAATTTTGAATACAGCAATTTTGTAGTCACCGCAGTGTATTTATAAGGTGGCAAAACCACTTTTAATATCCGTATACATTTCAAATAGGTGTTTTTTTTTACTTTGTGTGGCCCATTTTGTTCATAGAGCCACCAAGCAACTTAAATTTGATACAGCAATTTTGTATCAGACCCGCAGTGCTATTTAATAGTTTGCAAAACAGCCTTATAAATTCCGTGATACATTTCAAAAGGTGTTTTTTTTACTTCTGTGCGTCCCAGTTTCTTGTCATAGAGCCACCTTGCACTTAAATTTAATACAGCAATTTTGGAAGTCACCGCAGTTGTATTTATATGTGCAAAAAACACCTTTATTATCCGTATACAAATTCAAATAGTTTTTTTTTACTTTGGTGTGGCCAGTTTTGATCAAGAGCCACCTGCCACTTAAATTTGAATACAGCAATTTTGTAGCACCGCTAGTGTATTTATAGGTGAAAAAAAAAAAAACGCTTTTTATATCCGATACCTTTCAAATAAGGTGTTTTTTTTTTACTTTTGGTGTGGCCTAGTTTTGTTCATAGAGCCACCTTGTAACTTAAATTTGAATACAACAACGTTTGTATTCCAACGCGCTAGGTTATTTATATGTGCAAAAACGACTTTTAATTATCCTCACACAATTTAATTAACGTGTTTTTTTTTCCACATCCATTTTTTTGTTTTGCTCAGTTCAGCTTTGTTCATAGAGCCACCTGCACTTAAATTGCATACAGCAATCTGTAGTCACCGCAGTGTAATTTAATAGTGCAAAAACAACACTTTTATTAAATCCGTATACATTTCAAATAGTGTGTATTTTTTACTTTAGTGCGCCAGTATATGTTCATAGAGCCACCTTGTACTTAAGATTGCATACACCAGGCAATTTTGTAGTCACCCACAAGGAGTATTTATAGTTTCAAAAAACACGTTTTATAATCAGTACAACAATTATTTACGTGTTTTTTTTCACTTTGGCTCAGTCAGCTTTGTTCATAGAGCCACCTTGCCACTTAAATTTGAATACAGCCAATTTGTAGTCACCGCAGGTGTATTTATAGCTGCAAAAATACAACCGTTTGTTTTATCGTATAATCATTTTAATACTGTATTGCACGTCGTGCGGACGCCCTAGTTTTTTTCAAATAGCACGTGTACGACAATTCCTGATTTTCTAGCAACTGTTCTCTTTGTCCCATGCTGCAAAAAACGCATTTCTCTTCCATGTAACTTCTGAATAGTTTTTTATTGCACTCGTTGAAATCTCAGTTTTGGCGAAGATATCGCACTTGTTTGATATTTGTTGAAACTAATAATTCCTAGTGCCGTCTGGCAGTTGTAAATGCCCAGGGACTTAAGGAAGAACACTTGTTGATTTTGTCTTACTGTTCTTCCACATACCGCATTTCAACAGGTATTTTCGCTAGAAACATTTCAGTTTCTAATCTAGTTGGATGTAGGAAATTAGAGGGCTTTAAGAATAGCTGTGATTTCGTCTTTTAATAAAGACTGTCAAAACTCTTCCATACCTTCTAAAGTTTTTATCTTTCTGAACATTAGCTTCTAAAAGAAAACTAGAGCGAAATGCAGTCGGTAATCGAGCAAAGAGGGGTGTAGGACCATGGAGTAGAGTACGAGAGAAGTTGCTCCTTCCAGTGCTGGCGACCATACTCATGCCAGCGGATTCGTCCGTTTGCAGGACCGTCAGGCCTGTCATCGCTGGTCAGGGCCTGTGAATCTCAGTAAACGAACAGACATGCAATCCGTTCTTCAGTGGTTAATGCAACCTGCATCTCCAGCAGTCTTACTCCTCATCCTTCCAGTCACGGCCGACAAATGTCCGTCATCCAACAACATCAGCGTCCCATCAACATGAAGCGAAGGCAGCCCAAAAATGTCAACTCATGTACCCACCACTGTGGATAATCCATTTTCTGAAGACCTCATTGATGACAAAATGCGGTTGGGGCAAAAGGGCATTTCCAAAGATAAAGAGGCCAAAGGGATGATTTTGTCTGCTCTGATCCCCACTTACTGATGCCATCAGAGGAGGAGAAGGAAGCCGTCAATCGCAAAAATCCCGGCGGTTCGGCAGTGCCTCTTGCTTGTAGCCCGCAGCTCCTGATGCAGAATGTCAGGCCGACCAAGTCACCTGTGTTGATGATGATGACGACGACATTGTGGATCCATCTGGTCTTTTCCGCAGAATTTGCTTGTGACGCTTCATCACTGGAAGCGGGGGAAGACGATGGGGAAAGTGTCAAAAGGGGTCCCCGCCTCAAAAAGGGAGAGGGGGTCGCAGAATCCGCTGATATGATTCCGCCACCACGGTCAGCGGAACCCCGCCCTCCTTATCGCCTAAAAAAGGTTCCAGGACCTCTCTAGCCGGGGCCTTCTTTGAGCAAGCCTCTGATTCACCCAGCGATGTCATATGCCGCCTTTGCCGTAAACGCTCAGTAGAGGCAAGAATCTTAGGTTTTTAAACCACCACCAACATGTCTAGTCACATCACGAATGCATGAGTTGAAATGGAGGGAACCTTGGCCAAAAAAGGCCACACCGATCCGGCTTCCAACCACTGTCCACCCTCTGTTCTCCGCCTCCTCCTCCTCCGCCACCACCAAGCGTTCCTCACTGCCCATGTCTCTCAGAGTCATGATCAGGGATCACCCTTTCCGCTTCAGCCTCCACCATCGCCCGAGTACCACCATCACCACCAGAGACCCATCCTACCCCTTCCCTTCCACCAGTTTGAATGACCTCACGCCTTTACAGGGGCCCAGTCTAGCAGCCACCCCTTCTGTCTTCCAGTTTGGGAACAGAAGAAACACTTTAACCCAAACCTCCCAAAGCCAAAAGCCTGAATGTCGGCATGCCAGGTTTTGGGCCCCTTGGAAATGTTTGCCTTTCCTCTGTGGACACAGATGGTTTTTTTTCCGCCCCATCATGGCCCTTGCCTGCCCCCCAAAACCAGATGCCGAGCAGGGATTTCTTTGCCAGAAAAGCCCCTCCCCTGCCCTGGCCACCACGTGTCATCTAAAATTTCAAGCGCGTTGTCTACATCTGTGTCCAGAAAAGTCCATCTGAACCCACGACACAGGAACTAGTAAGCACGGCCAAGGCCGCTTATCTCGTGACAGCTCTCTGGGTGAGCTGGGGTGGATGGCTCTGGTGGGCTGAAGGTGGCTCTCAGGCTCGGCGCACACTTTTCAAAAACCCGGAGGTTTGGGCAGGGTTTTTTCCCCCCCAAGGCCCTCTGGTGGCATCACGGGCCCAGAGAAACCAGGGGTTTTGAAATTAATCTGTCTTGGAGCCCCGTCCACAAAACAGGTCGGGAAATGGGGACGGCTCTCCGAAACGGAGCCCGGCGCTGGGGGGTGACAAAAACCCTTTGGGTCCCAAAGGAAAGGGTGGTGGGGCGATAATGGTCGAAATCTGCTGGCCCCCCTTTAAGGGATGGGTTTTGGCTGGAGCCCATCCCTTGCCTGGCACATGCATAAACCTTGTCGTCCGGAAAATTTCAAAAGTGCTCCCTGGGCCCTGGACTGCCTGTGAGGAAGGCCGAGGTCTGAGTTCGCCCTTCCCCCCGTTCGCCCCACCTTCGTCCCGCCTGGCTGCGTTGCAAGGGTAATTGGGGGGGGGGGGGCCTCCCCATAAACCCGGGTCTCTTTTTTATTTGGCAACCGCGGGAATTTCCCACCCCCCACATGCCCACGTTTTGTGGCGCAGTGCAATCCCAATTACGCAGAAACAAAGTAACACATGGCCTGCCCAAGCAACGGTCCCGGACCTCGGGGGGGTTGACCCAACCGAGAGGGGAGGCAGGTGAAAGAGCCTGAAACCACCTTTGGGCCCTTTTTGGAAGCCAAAAAAAAAGGGCTTTGCGGACAAGGCTCTTGTAAAGAAATGACCTTTGTGGTGATTTTAGTTCTGGAACGTTTCGTTGGAATTTTCCGGGGAAAAAAAGGGGGGGGCGGGGGGGGGGCCCAGAAAAAGGGAGGAGGAAAAGGGCCCACAGATGCGGACGGGGGAGTTTTTCTCTCCATCGAACCCAAAAGGGCCCCCGACAGTTTCACAATTTTTTTGGTCGTCTTTAGGCGTGGTTCGGGGCCCAGAGCTAGTGAAAAAGGGGCCCCGCATCAGCTCTAAGGGTAAAACACCCTAAAGGCAAGTCAGGGCTTTTGTTGAAGCTGTGCCGGAGGAGGAGGTGGATGAAACCCGGGAAAACCGACGTTACGGACGTCCCTGCCTTTGGAAATTGGGGTTTTTGCGCGAATTTGAGGCGGAGGAGGAAGTTTAGGAAAGAAAAAGTTTGCTATTTTGCCCCTTGACCCAGGGGTTTGGGGAAAATCAAGGCTCCATCTCTAAAACATGATGTTTTGGATGCCCCTTTTCCTCCAAATGATCCTCGCATTAAGGTTAAATCAAAATAAAACAACATTTACGGGTTTTGGCCCCCCTCCCTGGACCCCCGGTACAAAAAAAAAATTTGCACTTTCCTTCCCCCCCACCCAAATTTTTGAGTAAAATTTCAGGAAATGAGACCTTGCTGATTGATCAAAGGGGGACATCTGTTTGTCTCTTCACGTTCTTCAAAGGGCCCGGTTGGGCAACGCCCGAAAAGTGACAGCAGTAGAGTGCCAAGTAGCCGTTTGCGGGGAGAGCAGGCAAGGTGGCAAAAAAGCCTGGGGGACCTCTGGGAATCTTTAAATTTTCCATCTCACCAATGCATGTAATGGGGGGGCACACATCCAACACACAGAGACCACTTAAGATCCTTTGGGGGTTTAATTTTCTGCGTCTCAACACCGATGTTTTTTTGGGTGTGTTCCAGACCCAATTCCCCTTTGGGGATCCAAAATTTGGTGAAAGGGCCCCACTCGCTTGCCACGCCTAGAGGGGTTTTTTTCCGCCCCAAAAAGCCAGGCTTTTTGAGCGGACTTTCAAAAACCCGCTTTGGGGGAGTCTTACAACCAAAAGTGGTTTCCACAGTTTTTTTAAAAATTTTAATCTTTTTTAAAATAGGCCAACATTTTTCCGCAGCACTTTAAAAATTTGGGGGGTAAAAGTACAACATTACACATTAAAAAATACTTTCGATGGGACAAAAGGTGTGAAAAGGGCCCCCTTCCCAAAAGGGTTTCAAATTAAATTTGGTGTACGGGAGAGACGAAGGGGAAGAAGTGCCCAGTTTTTCAATGGTCCCCGCCCTGAAAATAAAAAATTTTGGGGTTTTTTTTACATAAAATTCGGAAAAAACCCGCCCCCCCCTCTATATACAATCAAAATACATTAAGTGCCGGGAAAAAAGGAAGGTGCGCTGGGAGTGTGGGGGGAGGGGTTTGGTTTTTTGCATTAGGGATTCTGGTAGGGGGCCCGAGTGAGAAGATGGGATTCCAGGGGGCCCCTTTTTAAAACTATGAGGGGGGGGTTTTTTTTTTTTGACTGTGCCCCGATCGCCCCGGGAGCATGTTTTCCCGGAAAAAACTTTTGGTTTCCGCACGTGTTAAGTCTTGGAGATGGGGATTGGGAGGTTCGGGGGTGATTGATGAGTGGTAAAACCCGATTTCATCAGCAGAGGGGGGAGGGGGGGAGAGGGGGGGTAGGGGGGGGTAAAACAGAGAAGAGGGAGGGGATGGTTTGGGGGAGCAGCGGTTTTTGGAGAGCTTTTTAGTGAGAGTGAGAGTTTATGTTGTATCCCCTTTTCTGGATAGGGGAACCCCGTGGGAGTGATTTACACAAGGGGGGAGAGGCATCATTTAGCGGCTGGGAAAAAAAAGGGCAAGCCTGGCTGCCCCATTCAGGACAGACTGGAGAGGGGGAGATTTTGCCAGAGGGAAACCCCATAAAACAAGGGGGTTTCAGTATTTGGACGAGGAAAATGAATTTAAAAAGCAACCCTTTTAGAGTTTGAGTTGTTTCCACGAGAGGGAAAAAGGAAAGGATTTGGGTGTTCTGTTTTTGCAGGTGACAGGAGGGGGAAGGGATTGGAAAATTTTGGGGGGAAAGGGCAATTTGGAAAACTAGTATAACCCCCCAAAAAGCGGGCCTGCTGCCTAGGAGTTATGGTGGGGCCACCACACTGAGGGGCCCGAAAGGGCAGGGGGAAGGTTGGGTTTTTAATGGTGGAAGACTAAAGTTCAGTTTTAAATGAGGTTTAAATTTAAAGATACAGGGGGGACATGTTTTCAGAGACTCAGACAGGCAGTCCCTGATTTTTTGAAACAGAGCAGGAGTGATGTTTTCGGGGGGGAGGTGGTTTAAATTTGGGGGTATAGCGTAGAGAAGGTATTGGAAGCCAAAAACCTGATGGTTTGTCCAATGGGGGCTTATAGATTGAGAAGAGGGAGGACCCAAAACAACCCTGGGGGAAACCCCCCAAAAGCAAGAGGAAGTGGGGAAAGGGGGTTTGAAACCCGCAAAGGACAGGGAAGGGCGGGTTTGAAAAGTAAGATGAGAAAACCCAAAGAGAGCGGGGTTCCTTTGGGGGCCAATGGTGCGGGGGCATGCGGGGGAGAAAATTGGTGAAACAAAAAAATGCCCCCAAAAGCTGCAAAAGGGGGGAAAACCGAAAAAGCAAAAAATGATATTTTTCCCTGCGATTTTGCTGTTTGGAGAATCATTGCAGACTTTAGGTTTGAGCATTTCCATGGAGTGTAGGGGGCAAAACCCCCCCGCCCGAGGGTCAAGAAGGAGTTAGCGGAGAAAATAGCGGATTAGGGGAGAAATAGACCCAAACGTTCCAGGGTTTGGAGATGAAGGGCAAAGGGTTTGAGACGGTCGGGTTTTTTAATAGCACAGGATTTGGGCCAGGGGGCTTTTTCAGTAAGGGGGTTAGAATTGAAAGTTTTAAAAGAAGGGGGGGAAGGGGTCCCAAGGGGAGAGAGAGGTTACAATTCGTTATGTGAAGAAAAGATTGCAGGAAAAAAATAGACTGGACAAGGTGGGAAGGGGTTTTGGGGGCACTAGAGCGGGGGGGGGCGCGCAGGACAGCAGAAGCCTGGACAAATTCTTCTTCTGTCGTCCCGGGGCAAGGCTGAAGGGCTGGGGGATGTTGGGGGAGGCACCAGATGGCTGCTGCTTGGGGTGTGAGTTAAGTTTTTTTGCCGGGTTTTGTTTAATTTTCCCCTTTGAAGTGAGTGGCCCGGTCTTTAAACACAGAGGTCAGAGACCGGGGGTGAGCTTTAGGCCTAAGAAAAGGGGGGGAAAGGTGTCAAACAGGCGTTTGGGGTTTTGTGTAAAGGTTTTCGATTAGGGAAAGGGAAATATTTTTGTTTGGGGGTGTTAAGGGGAGTTTTTATAATCCTGAGCATAAATTTTTTGTGGAGAAAAGTCGGGGGTAGCTTCGACTTCCTCCACAGACCTCCGCACATCTGGGAACATCGCTTCAAAATGGCGAGTCTGAGGCGTGTGCCATGGGTGTGGGTGTCTGACTCTGGTGGGGCTTTTTGGCGGTGCCAAAAGTGTCCAGGGTTTGGGGGAAAGAGTTTTTATTATATTGTTTGGACGCCCCGGTTTAGGGCAGGAGAGGGGGAGATTTGGGGGCCCGTGAGGACCCGTAAAGGGGTCTGTGAATTTTCCGAGCGTTCTTGGAGCGGGGTATTTTGAACGGGAAAAAGGGGGAGGTGTTTTCCAGAGATGGGGGGGAGAATTAGTAATAGTGAAGGAAATAAAAATTTTTGGGTCAAAAGAGTGTAAAGGGGGAATTAAATTAAAATTAGGGGTTTTAGGAAAGGTTACAGAAAACCCGACCAGGAGTTTCCCCTCCTTGGGGGGGGGGAGAGTTTTGGAAACTGCCCAGAGGGGCCCAAAAGAAGAGGTTAGTGGGAAAAGGGTCCCAAGGCAGAGGGAGAATGGGGGGCATCAATAGGGATGTTTAAAATCACCCCTGATGAGAGTGGGTATTTCTTAGAAGGAAGTTAGGGAGCCAGGGGAGCAAAATGATCCCGAAACTGGCGGGGTGAAGCGGGAGGTCTGTACACAACCCCGACTCGGGGGGGAAAAAGGCTGAAAGGGTCTGAGGGGGTGGACCTCAAAGGAGGGGGAAAGGGGAGGTTTTGGGGGGCAGGAGGGAAAGGGCCTGGGAATTTCCCGTGTGGGAGGAAGTATGCCAACTTCCCCCCCCGGCCCGTTCCCTTTTTAGGTTTTGAGGGTGTGGGGGAAGTGTAGGCCCCCATAGGTGAGAGCGGAAAGGGGAAACGTGTCAGATGGGCGGAGCCATGTTTTTCTGTGAGGGGTAGCAGGTTTTAGGGAGTTGGAGAGAAACAGGGCATGAACAGCGTGAGTTTGTTTTCAGACCCGGGTCGGGGTTCCCAGGGGCCTTTTTAAAAGGGGCTGGGGAAAAAATGTACGCGAATTTTCAATTAGGTTTTGCCGGGTGTCTATGGGGGGGGAGGGGGATGGCAGTAAAAGGGGGGGGGGCCGGGGTTAGGAAAAAATGTCACCTGCAAGGGAAGAAACAGGAGAAAAAAAAGATGCAGCAGATGGTTCAGTGATGAGTAGGGGGCGGCGTTTGTGCAGCAATATTGAGCAAAGGGGTTTTTTGGTATTTGAAAAGGGAAAGGGGAGTGTGTGATTAACACATGGGAGGGGGGAGCAAGGGGCTGATGTGGGATAAGATTCTTGGGGCAATAACTGGGGGGGTAAGCCAGGAGGTAGATGGCTGCAAGGGTAGACACAATACTGGCATGGGAATAATGTGGATCGTTTAAAAATTTCATCAAAATGAATCAGGCATGGATCGCTGATGATGTTGGGGCCCCAATTGCCGAGGTCACCGATTAGTTGCCATCTACTTCACATTCCTCTTCAAACAGAAATGGTCCTCTTGAAAAATGTTTTTTAAATGATAATTTCTTACTGCAATTTTATTCTCAGTTTCCCAAAAGTTCATTTTGCGGGTTTTTGCTTGAGGAACTGTAAAAGACACCAAGGTTTCATGATAAAACTGTATTCCATTTACTCACTTCATCTTTAGAATTTTTCGCATTGTCAAGGTTTTTTTGGGTCATGGTGCTGTGAGATACAGCTATAATCATGGCCCCTTTGGGAACAGAAATGTGGGCATTTCTCCCCTCACAAATTTTTAACAGTGGCTGAGAAGTCATTTTTAAAAATTTTTTGGGGTCATGGTCTGTGAGATACAGCTAAAATCACGTCCTTTGGAACAGAAATGTGGCTTCTGATGGCATTTCTCCCTCACAATTTTTAACAGTGGCTGAAAAGTCATATTTTAATTTTTTGGGGTCATGTTGCGTGAGATACAGCTAGAATCATGGTCCTTTGGAACAGAAATGTGGCTTCAAAGTGGCATTCTCCCTCACAATTTTTAACAGTGGCTGAGAAGTCATTTTTTATAATTTTTGGTCATGCTGCTTTGAAATGCACAATACTACAGGTCCATTATAAAAAAAAAAATGTTGTTTCAAACAGAAATTTGTACTTCACAATTGTCAAAAGTGGCTCAAGGGTCAGTGTTTGTCAAAACGGGAATAGGTAGGATACTGTTAATGGACACATATTGCAAAATGACTTGTTTTTGCAAGATCTTTAACAGAGCTAGCAATCCCTGTAGTGAGAAAAACCATTTAATACATTTAAAGAAAGAGAGACAAAGATGTGGTGGGATTCCATCCTATTTTAAAAATGTGTTTTCTAGAATTAAACTACTAAAAAACTGCATGCACAAAATAAGCTATACAAAATTCCTCTGAATGTACAAGGGAGGGACAGGAAAACTTGAACAGATTAGGTTAATCAGGACAGATATAGTCAATGTCCATTCAGCTAAAATGGTGGTTTGAAAGAATCCTTTTTTTTCCCCACTTTAATCTGTGGTCAGACAGGTTTAAAAGGTCATAACAGTGGTACAGAACAGGGATAGTCTAAAGTCCCCTTTAACAAATTGGTGGTTCAAAGACTCCTTTTTCCGGCACTTTTTAATCTGGGGTTCAGGTTTGGGGCTCATGCTGTGGCCCCGGACAGGTATAGTCCCAAAGTCCAGTTCTAAATAAAAATGGTGGTTGAAAGACTCCTTTTTTCCGCACTTTTTAATCTAGGGTCATGCAGGTTTGGGGCTCATGCTGCGTTCAAGGACAGGGGTATTTAATGTCCAGTTCAAAATAAAATGAAAGGTTCAAATCATACTGCCTTCTGGCACTTTTTAAATTTTTGGGTCATGCAGGTTTAAGGGTCATGCTGGGTACAAGACAGGGGTAGTGAATGGTCTGTGATTTTTTTTCTGTGGCTTTTATAACCTAAGTGGTTGCCTAAGATGTAGCACGTATCCATTTGACTGTTTGTGGGTATTAATTTCCATCTTCTCCAGCCCTGTTTGGGTGTAAGAATGAAGGTGTTTTTTCCTCTCCCATAGACTTTAATGGTCATTTTGGGGATATTCTAAATTTTCGACTACCGGAAATCGTCTTGATAATTGCAGAGATCGACTATCGACTCGTTGACGATAGTCAACGTAATCGCTCATCACTACTGTTGAGCAGTTGGAACCCTACATCAGACAAGAATAGGACATGGTTCCTCTCATAAAACTCCAGTAATTGGTTTCCCCACTTTCCCGATATCTTCAGAGTGTTGTAAAAAGAAGAGTGGATGCTACACGATGGTAGACATCAGTCCCGACTTTTTTGAGATGTGTTGCTGCCATCCATTTCTAAATAATTTTTTTCGAGTAAAATGGAAGAATGTCTGACTTTCAACTTCTTTGTTCTGTATCCTGTTGTGAATAAAATATGGCTGGATGAGATTTCCAAATTATTGTATTTGTGTTTTCTCTACATTTTACAGTGTCCAAGTTTTTGGGGAATTGGCATTGTACAAGACTGACTTAGGAGCCTGTATTTGGACTCTGTACCTTTTTTGTGTCACACAAACCTCAACAGAAAAAGTACAGAGGCATTCTCCATGAGGTGACTTATCAAGGAGATATACTACAATATGGCGGCATAGTACAGTGGGACATGGTTTGCCTACAGTTCTGTGGTAAGGACCTATATATACTTTATGGGTGACATGTATGAACAGGGCTGCGCCAGTGTTTTGTTGTACTTTGAGCCCAAAAGAATGTAAAACAGGTCACTCCCAAACTTTGGCACATAAAACCCCCTTTTAACGCCAAAGACACTTTTAAAAAAGGCCATAATTAGGGGTGTTTTAGGGGGTCACACCACATTTAAGAAGTCCACCTTTAAAATCTTTGATCCAAAACTAGGCGCAGAACAGTTAAACACCCCAAACCCAATTAAAGGGGGGTCCTGACCTGAGGGTTTTCATATTGGGATAAACTTGCCTGTAGAGACCCCAGAAGACGTTTTATACATTCTGGCACATTTCTATATTCCTTAAACTATTTTTAACCGGGCCCGTCAGCACCAGAATTCATACATTTCCCCCATTTTGGGCCCCTGTAGTGCTCACCTATAGTTTATTGTTATTTTTTCTCAAAAATAAACTTCCCCAATTTCAAAGGGCAAATAAATTTTTACTGCTTTGGGGGGGACAACGTCTACCATTCTATTGTTGTAAGCTCTTCTTCAGGAGTTTGCTTTGCATAGGTGTGGTAGCAGGTTTATTCAACCCTTCCACTGGTGTAAATCCTTATTATCACATGCACACAATAGTACTCACTGACGCTATTAAAAGTTACAAGTTTACATTGGTCTAAGACTATGTTCATACGTGCCAAATCCATCAAGAGACCTCAGTGACCTATAATGAGGCCTGTTGGGTTTGGTTCTGGTATCCATCGTTTTGTTGGGATAAATGGCTCTGCTCAAAACAATACTTTTCCCAGAACTGCCAGCAGGAGAACCTTGTATACCATTCGGAATATTGCCTGAAGCTTGCTACACAGACAACATCTACAGACATTTATAACTACTTACAATGAAATATGACCAACTGTAGCTAGTACCACAATTTTCATCCACTATACAAGTGGGGATATCTCAGAATAGGTAGGACATTGTTAATGGACATATTTTGCAAAGGGACTTGTTTTTGCAAGATCATTAACATAAAAAGCAATCCTTGTAGTGAAACAACCCCTTTAAAAGCTACAACCATCAAGGTTCTTAGGGAATGTCGCTTACTTGAGAGCAAGTGCACTCTTTTTAGAAGATGAGCCCAGAGATTTGAAGATGAGGAACTTCCTGTTAAAATTTTGGAGGGTTGGGAGGTGATCAGAAAAGCTAGTCCAAGTGAGACCTGGAGGGAATCTCACTATAAGTTGATACATAACGCCATATACGGTTTTAATATCCCCCTCATCCGAACTTCCCTGACAGGTTGGTGGCTTGCCCTCAATGCTCGCAGGCGAACACTGATCTGTATCATGGAATTTGGGCTTGCCCAAGATCACAGGACTTTTGGGAGCAGGTGAGAAATATACTTAATTCCCGTCTAAATTTTAATCTGGAACTTTCACCTTACTTGGTGTTATTCCATATAACCATGGAGGGAGAGGAAGTGCCCGTGTTAGTACATACTTTCTTCCTGGTAGCTAAACGGTGTCTGTTGGCCCTCTGAATCAAACCAGAAATCCCCACAACAGATATGGTAATCGCCCAAATGAAACACTTTCTTCTTATGGAAAGATGGGAGGCAGAATATGATAAAGAGAGGCATACGAAGATATTTTTTTAAAAATGGAGATGTTTTATTGAAAATTTTCTTACTCAACCGGAAATCAGAGAGCAGGTGTTTCCATTTAACCCCTTAACGACCTTGGACGTATGCATACGTCCAGGTCGTTTGGGGGTTAACGCACCTGGACGTATGGATACGTCCTGAGGATTGAGCGAACTCTAGAGCAGAGTTTGCGCGATCGGCGCGGGATGTCAGCTGTATATTACAGCTGACATCCCGCAGCGTCGGCCCCGACCCGCGATCACTCCGTGTGTGGGGGGGGATTAACCTCTTAATTATCGCGACCATTGGGTCGCAATAATTAAGAGAGACGCAGGAGGAGCGATCTCCTCCTGCGTCTCTGTCTGCGACAGCAAAGCTCCTGCCTTATGACAGACAGCACGGAGGGCACAGAATGCCTTCCGGGGTGGCTGTGCCGTCACAATGCCCGGCCGTGCCCTGTGGGCATGGCTCGGCATCGTGACTGACAGTTGTTCAAGGAACCAGTGCATAGCAACAAGCTGTGCATAGATTCCTATTGAATGAGAGATCTAAAGATCTCTCATTCAAATCCCCTATGGGGAAAATAAAATAAAAATGTGAAAAAGTAAAAAAAAAGTGAAAAAAAGTGTAAAACAAGTAAAACCCAAACACGTCAAATAAAATAAGAATACGTACACCGCCCTTTTCCCCTTTACAAACGGCAATCAACCCAAAAAAGATAAAAAATAAATACAGTACCCGTATTTGGTATCACCGCGTGCGTAACGACCTGCCCTATAAATCTGTCATGTTAATTTATCTGTACGGTGAACGCAGTAAAAAAAAAAAAAAACTATCACAGAATTAAGATTTTTGTTCATCCCACAGCACATAAAATGGAATAAAAGTGATCAAAAACGCCTATAAACGCCAACGTTGTACCACTTAAAATGTCCATTCATCCCGCAAAAAAAAAGTCCTAACAAAGCCCTGTATACGGAAAAATAAAAAAGTTATGGCTTTCAGAAGATAGAGATGCATAAATATTCTTTTACACACTAAAAACACTTGTTTTGTTTTTTTAAAGTGCTTCAACATAAAAAAAACTATATAATTTCGGTATCGCTGTAATCGTATCGACCCACAGAGTAAAACCAACATGTTACGTATACTTCACAGTGAGCGCTGTTAAAAATAAAAATAAAATACATTACTAGAATTGCAGTATTTTCCTCACCCTGCCTTCCAAAAAACGGATTTAAAACTGATCAAAAAGTTTTTCCCCCAAAAAATGATACCAATAAAAACGTCAACTCATCCTACAAAAAAAAATCCTATATACAGATCCATACCCAGAAAAATAAAAAAGTTATGGCTCTCCGACTATGGCGAAGCAAACTGTGTTTTCCTGTTTGAATAAAAGTGTTTTTATTGTATAAAAGCAGTAAAAAATAAAAACAATATACAAATTGGGTATTGGTATTCGTATCGACCTGCTGAGTAAAGCTAGCATGTCATATCTAACGCAGAGTGACCGCTATAAAAAAATAAAAATAAAAAACACTACCAGGATTGCTGTATTTTGTTCAAAATGCCTCACAAAAACCTTAATAAAAAGTGAACAAAGTGTTGTATGCACCCCAAAATGGTACCAATAAAAGCATCAATTCACCCCGCAAAAAACAAGGCCCTACACAGCTCTGCACACAGCAAAATAAAAAAGTTATGACTGTCAGAATAGAATAACATAAAAAAGCAATTTTTATAGACCTATTTCTATTGTGTAAAAGTAATAAAACATAAAAACTTTATAAAATTTATACCATTGCAATTGGTACCTGCCCCCATGTAAAGTTTATCAAAATCATTTAACAGTGCACAGCAGAACGCCTGTAAAATTGAATCCCAAATAACAATGGTGGAACTTCGTTTTTCCCCCCCCATTTTCATTGCCCAATGCTAAAAAAAACGATGGAATAAATATGCACCCAAAATGCACAATACACCCCTAGATGAGATCCCTGAGGGGTATTGAATCTAAAATGGAGCGACTTCTGGAAGGTTTCACCTGTTCTGGTACTTTAGGGGCTTTGCAAATGCGACATGGCCCACCAAAATCTGCGTTCCAAAAGCCAAATAGCACTCCCTCCCTTGTACGCCCTGCCATGTGCCCAAACAGCAGTTTACACCCACATGTAAAGTATTGCTGAACTTGGAAGAAAGTGCTTAACAAGGTTTTGGGGTTCTTTTTTCCAGGAATCCTTGTAAATATGAAACATTTTAAGCTAAAATTGCAGAATATTGGAAAAAAAATTGTAACATTTTCACAGCCTAATTCTAAAAAAAAATTTTGTGAATCACCTGTGGAGTCGATATACTCACTACACACCTGTATATATGCCTTAAGGGGTGTAGTTTCCAATATGGGGTCTTTTAGGGGTGTTTATTAAGTTTTAGGCACCTTAGGGCCTCTTCAAACCTGAAATGGCGCCTAATAAAAATTGCATTGAAAATGAGACCCCAGAGTCCAGTAGGTGCTCCTCCAATTCAGGGGCTAATGGTTGAGCCAAATAATGCACTAGGGCCCCATATGGGAGATATCTAAAAACGGCCGAACTGGGGGAAATGATAAATTTCATTGCATTTACCTAGTCACATTTACCGTATTCCAGTGAATAATGGATAAATAATTGAAAATCTGCAAAAAATAGTGAAATTTGAAATTTCAACCTCCACTTGCTTTAATTTCTGTGAAATACCTAAAGGGTTAACAAACTTCCTAAACACTGTTGTAAATAATTTAAGGGGTCTAGTTTCTTAGAAGGCATCATTTATGGGGGTATCTAACATGCAGGCCCCTCAAAGCCACGTCAGAACTGGACTGGTCCCTAAAAAAATGTATATTTCAAATTTTCTTGAAAATTTGAGAAATTTATACTAAATTTCTAAGCCCTCTATGATATATATATATAAAAAAGGACAAAATTTAAAAAATGATGCCAACCTATAGTAGACATATGGTAGATGCTAGTTATAATCTATTTTGTGGTGAATAATTATCTGTCTTGCACGCAGAAATTTTTGAACTTTCAAAATCACAGATTTTTCAGATTTTTCATGAAATTTTGATATTTTTCACAAAAAAACAAGGCTTGTATGGATAAAATTTTCTTACTAACTTAAAGCACAATGTGTCACGAGAAAACAGTCTCAGAATCACATGGATAGGTAAAAGTGTCAAAAAGTTATTCTCACATAAAGTGACACATGCCAGATTTCAAAAATAGGGCTGTGTCAGGAAGGTCAAAACAGGCTGGGTCCTTAAGGGGTTAAAGACACTACATGGTATATGTATGGAGAGTTAGCTGATGACTTAGGTCCTCTCAGAGTGGAGTAACAGCTGGATGAGGTATTCTGGTTTTAAGATCCGATACTTGCAATCTGCATTGAGGCGGTCGGAGAACTGAACTAAATGTGGTAGAAGTCCTTTGTCTAATGTGTGGTGATTACTTGATATTGTCAATGACTCGGGAGGTGATTGCAGCAAATGGGGGGGGATGGGAGGATGGTTTGGGAGGGTGTTTTGTTTGCATTATAGTTTTGTATAACGCAACCTGATAATGTTGTAAATACTATTACCCTGTTTACTCTAATTTGGTTGTCAATAAAATTGTTTGTTAAAAAAAACAAAACAGCTACAACCATCAGCTGCTGCAGGGGTGTAACTAGAATCTATAGGGTCCCATAGCAAAATAAGATGGGTCTCATTACTTAATAACAGGAAACTAAAGGAGCAGCATGAAAGTAATAAATAAAGCTATAAATATTATATTATCCATTTACTATATATAAAAATATTATACTAGAAATATATTAAGCTGCTGTGCCTGAAATGGCTATAGTTACACCAATAAGCTTCAGGTATGATTAACTTGTGGACAAAAAAATGTAACATATTTAACGTGACGGATTCCAACATTGAGGTCTGCCTGTCGGTTATTAATCACTAGTAAAAAAAAAAAAAAAATTAAGAACAAATAATCAGGAAAAGAACAGTAAAAAATGGTCGTATCATGCATAAAATACACTGTATATCACATATGTCTGTTTTCCCAAAGTGGCAAAACTTCAGAAAGTTAAAACTAACTGAAATATATATATATATATATATATATATAAAAATAGCAAAAAGGTAATAAAAAAATATGGTAAACAGATGTTTAGATGAGTTTTATGGGTTTTCCAGTTTAAAAATAAAATGTGCTAGAGCCAGGTACTAAAACGAAAAAATACACACTCATTAATGTTCCAGCGCTGACGCTGCCAGAAGTATCTCCCAGTCTCTTGTTTATATCTGGCTCTGTTGTTGGCTCATGACCACTAAAGCTAGTTTCCTTGACATTACCTCTTGAACTTCTGAACTAATGTAAAGGGTATCTCCCAGTTTCCTTTTTACCTATTGCATGGCACTACTGCAGTCACTGATTGGGTCATGAGCCAGATGTGAAGAGCCCGAGAAATACTGCTAGAATGGCAGTGAGTACAGAGGTCATTATCTAATTATATTTATTACCTAGCTTTAGCACATTTTTATGTTTAAACTGGAGACCCCCTTTAAGTTTATAGCTGACTTATAATGACATGCACGCCTTTGCAACGATTCTTTTATTGCTTGAATTCATTTACAATCAATAAATAAATTCACTTTGCAATAAGTCTCGATTAAACATTTCTTACCATTTTGTACCTAATACCCCTCTGCAGGATTAATGCACAATCTTTGAAACAAAGTAGAAAAAATCTGCACCATTTACTTTAAAAAAAAAAAATAGAAAACTTTATTTCATATTAAAAATTGGTCATAACAAAGTAATAATTAGCACTACGCGTTTCTGAGCATTATGGTATATTATCACTCTTCTGCAGACCTAGCTACATCAATGGTTAAAGACTGAAAACAAACCCTGTTCACTCTGGTTCTACAGTCATAATTTTATCTGTCCCTTACGATGGCAGATGAAAGGAAGTTTGATTGCATGATGATAGTGATAATGATGAATGATCCTCATCTATTCATATGTGGATGATGACTGCTTCTAATAATAGACCCTAGCCCCAGAAAACTGTCATAAATGAATGTGCTTAGAATAGAATACTGTGCTATCTCCTAGGTATCCTTTGCCTACTTTCCCATGACCCTTTCCGCTTTAGCATGGATTGAATACATTGCCTTATCTTTTGGCTTCCTTCCTCCCATAATGCAGCTGTGCCATATTCCAAGTATCAAATCAATCATGGATAAAATAGCCAGTGGGGCGCCTGCCATCTATATCTTTCATGACCCAGAATGTGTTTGGTTTCCTAAGTGCACCATATAATAAAAAGCTCTCCAAAGGTTTATATACTTTGGATTGGAATTCATCACCATCTTCAAGATCTTATTTGCTGGTAAAATGAAAATATTCTTGCTTACATCCAAAGTTTAAAGATCTATACAGATCTAGTCCTGGCAATTTGAATTAGGGTATGACTGAAAACAGAAAGGTTGAATGATGATTGAGATGCTCATAGCTACAAATCAAGCTCAGTGGGTCAGAAGAAGAAAACGTCAACACAACTCTACCGTCAACTAAGGTAAACAGACCTTATATAGTCTTGGACATGATGGGGAGCTTAGTAGAGATTAGCAGATCCGGGCTCACAGTTAACAATTAAGAGACTATATACATAAATATCAGCTTTTTCTCTGGAAAGCCAGATTAAAGAAAGTTTCCAGGACTATACAGAAAGAGGTTTAATAAAGGAGCTCTAGTCAGAATCCCTCTTCAAAAAGCAGAAATACCATTAACATTTTTGATGTGTGCTAAAAGTGAGCATTATAGAAAAGGAAATGGTTTTTCCTTACATCTTGTTATAAAAAACCCCTGAAGATTTAAGATTTGTGTAAGAGGGACCAAATGGGTTTGGTGGCTTTGTAGTTAAGGGGTTTGGTGGAAAAAAAATTATGTTCAAAATAATCTTTCCCAAATTTAGGCACTTTTGTAATATATTTATATTAAATTTAATGTGGACTTTCAGCAGTTATACAACATCTCTTTGCTAACAGGAAACTTGATAGTTCTGTGTGTCTCAACACACAGAAAACCATTCTTTGTGTAGCCCAGGAAATCAGGTGATCAAAAGGTCTGGCTTTTTTCAGAGAAGCCTTTGAAGCCACATTCATGCTTAAAGGGGTTGTCTCATCTCAAAGTTTTATAGGATGCGTGAATGAAATAATGCTGCTTTGCTCTGTCACTTTCTGGTCAAGCTGTCTGTAATTAGCATATGAGCTCAGTGTATTCAGACCTCTGCTAATTAGATAAATCTCATGTTGTCAGCACCAGGGAAGCTTCTAAGTTAAAGTAAACAGCAGTAATTACTGGCTTTTGTCTGAAAGATCAGATAACAAACAAGCTCTCACTGTCCAGAGTTCTGTGCTGGGTGACCTGTGTGATGATGTCACTCCCTGCTATCAGATAGAACAAACTTCCGGGGAGGGGGGAGGGCAGAAGTACACTTGGGTCACTTGGGGAACCAGAGAGAGCTCAGAAGGTGATAAAATCACTTGTAGCTCCTTAACAAAAAAAAAATGAACAGCACAATATATTTGGAAAACATCTTTATTCAGTGTTCCCAACATGTTGAAAGCTAATCTTTGTAGCGAGACAACCCCTTTAATGCCCCCTAGAGCCTTTAACATGAGGGAGACAACATGGGGCATCCACTGAGTATGAGGGGGAGGAAAATGGACAAAGCACAGGAAAGGGTTTGGGGCCTCTAGTTCTAAATAGCTAGGGAAGCTTGTGTACAAAAGAAGGAGATAAAGCTGCTTCTAACCCTGTAGAGAAGCAAAATCAGAACAGTAATGTATTTGGTAATAGTGTTTATTTACCTTTGCCGACATGTGTAATGCTGATCAATGAAACAAGAATACCTCCTTAGGGTATTTTCACACTGCGTATTTTGGCTTGTATCTCAGCGCATATGGCGTTGAAATACGTTCCAAAATACGCTGAAAACAATGGCCAATGTAAAATCAATGTCAGTGTTCACTCTATCCATGAACTCTGAGCAGCTTCCCAGTCCCTGCTGAAGCAAGCAAAGTCTCCCCCCAGCATGATGCTGCTACTACCATGCTTCTCGGTGGGGATGGTGTGTTCAGGGGGATGTGCAGTGTTGGCTTTTCTCTACACATAGCTTTTGGCATTTAGACCAAAAAGTTAAATTTTGGTCTCATTTGACCAAAATACCTACTTCCACATGCTTGCTATGTCCCCTACATTGCTTTTGGGATTTCTTAGGGCTTGCTTTAAAAAAAGGCTTTCTTCTTGCCACTCTTCTATAAAGGCCAGATGTGTGGCGTACATGACTAATAGTTGTCCTGTGGACACGTTCTTCCACCTGAGCTGTGGATCCCTGGGACAAATGAAACCTCAGCTGAGTATTCGGTTACGTTAAGCTGAGTGTTTGTTTCTGATGTTCATTTATTTTATTTTATTTAATTAAGCTTGAACTTACTTTAAATTAGCAGTGTGTGCATTTTTTGTATTTCACAATCCTAATGACCCACAATACAGTCGCTTATTTCTATAGGTTTTACTGGCATGTTTTGTGACCACGAGGCCCACTCTATGTACCATAGGGAGACATTTCTTATGTTACATTGCACTGTAGGAGGTTCTCATTCTTTTATAAATTAGGGGGCAGTTTGTACAGACAATTATAGCCTTTTTTAAAAATGTTAAACCTTTTTATTGTCTGTCTGGTTTATGTTATATGAAAAAGGTTTAAAATTTGGTGTGTGCCTCCAGTTTAGTGGTTTGTTACATCATTCTCTTTTTGGTTTATGACATTTGGATAAACACACTGGGTAGGACTCCTAACTGTATACATTGTGGAGCCTGTTGTATCTCTAGCTATGATTCTGTTGCTCCAGCAGGCATACAACTTCTCTTGGGCTTCCTCAGCCCAGCTCTGCACAACACGCCTTCTATCCCACCAGTATTAGCATAAGGGTATGTTCACACGGCATCTTGCCTCCGTATGAAAATACGCTTTTCTGATGCGTCTCTGGATCCATCAGAAAGGACCCAGAGACGCATCTAACAATGAGCAATGTGTTTAACACTGCCGGCAATGACAGACACGCAGCGACGTTCACATGAGAGACCTCCGCTGTGTGTTTGCATCGCGCCTGTCTGGTCCATCTTTCGGATGCGATCCAAGAATTGCATGTAATTTCTTGGATCGCATCTGCAAGATGGACCTGATAGGCGCAATACAAACACGCAGCGACGATCTCTCATGTGAACGCCGCTGCGTGTCAGTCATTGCCGGCAGTGATAAACTCACTGCTCATTGTTAGATGCGTCTCTGGGTCTGTTCTGATGGACCCAGAGACGCATCAGAAAAGCGTATGTTCATACGGCGTGAAGACGCCGTGTGAACATACCCTTAGGCTTTCCTACCACAGTCTGATGGTCTGCAACATTGTGTTAACTATAGGGCCCGTCCCCACGGCAAGGGTTTTCAGTCGGATTTACAGGCGGTTTTCGAATTTGAAAACCATCTGAAAACCGACTGTCAACCTTTTACATAGATTTAAATAGAAAATCTGTGCAGTAGTTCACACTGTACGGATTCTCTGTACGGACTGTTTTTTACACCACCAGCGTAATGAGAAACTTAGAACATGTTCATTCTTATGCCCGGTTTGCGGGCGGAACATGAACAGTTCAATGTGAAGAGAGACGGCTGAATCCGCAAACCGCGGACAGAAACCGCGGTTGGATAAACCGAACTGTATTTTGTCATTACCGTGTGAACGCACCCTTATGGAGATCACAGCAAATAGTACAATAATATTAAACAAGTGCCAGTTTTTACTATTCACACTAGCATCGCATCACAGGAAAACAGGCATATGGATAGCATCCAACACATCATGTGGTTGGGGTTTTTGCACAGTTCTTTGAATACTCCATTTTTACACTTTGTCTACACAGCATAGCCTTACCGTTGGATTTTAGATGGCATTTTTTACCTATGCAGTGTGGACTTAGCCTTTCCCTGCTTACATGCCGTCAGCTGCACATCTCCCCTTTATAACCACCGTTGGTGCTTCTTAAAAGGAATATATGACCAATATTTTTTCTTACTGATTAAAACCAGATACTAATTTATATCCTTTTTTTCCTGTTTGCTGTTTTTTTATTTCCTGATTGTACATTTTTTTTATTCCTTTCTGTATATGCTTATGGTGGAAACCATCTTGCCTCAGCTTTTTTTTACAGCATTTACAGATATCTTGTTACGAGTAGCGCCGCAGCCCGTGGTCCGGGCTGCGGGCGCACTCGTACCACTGCAGCGCAGTCTGCGCCTGGGGCGGGTGGCGGCGCGATCCACGGGCGCACACGCGCCCACAGGCGCCCTTCCTCACCTGACTGTGTTCCTTTTTCTGCTCCCGGCCAGTGCGCGTGACCCCGCTCCTTAGGGCGCGCGCCAGCTCTGTCAAATTTAAAGGGCCAGTGCGCCGGTAATTGTAATCACCTGCCGCTGACCCTATATTAATGCTCCACCTCTTCCTGGCCCTTGCTGATTCCATAGTGCTCATACCTATGCGAGGAAGCCCTTTCTACGTTCTGGTTGCCTTTCCTGTCCCTTTGGCTTACGTTCTCCGACCACGAACCTTTGCTGCCTGCCCTGACCTTCTGGCCCGTCCCTAACAACGAGTTTGCCTGCCGAGTCAGTACTGCGTTATACCTTGGCTACCACAGCAAGCAAGTCACATCAGTGGGTAGCGACCTGGTGGATTTCCGCCGCAGCAAGTCCATCCCGCTTTGCGGCGGGCTCTGGTGCAAACCGGGACCCACTTAGACTCCGCTCCCTGGTGTGGCTTCCGCCATCGCTTGTGGTGGCCCAGTGGATCCACGACCTAGGACCGTTACAGCTCTACCTAGGACCGTTACAATACTTTACCTCCTTAGGGAGAGCACCTGTTTCGGGGTTTTGCCTCTCGTCAGTACAGAGCAGAGCGATGCTAGCTTTGCTGAGTGGGAGGCAATGAGTAGCTCAGAAAGGAAAGATCTCTCCTTAGGGAGAACACCTGACCCACTTAGACTCCGCTCCCTGGTGTGGCTTCCGCCATCTCTTGTGGTGGCCCAGTGGATCCACGACCTAGGACCGTTACAGCTCTACCTAGGACCGTTACTGTTGGAATCGGCCATGGATCCCGCCAAGGTTCCGTTACCCAGCGTGGAAGATCTGACGTCCATTGTTGCCCAGCAATCTCAGCAGCTGGCACAGCAGGCGCAGCAGTTGGATCAGCTGACGACCATGATGCAACAGCTCGTCGCCTCTCAACGGCAGTCCCCGTAGCCACCTCCACCCGTCCCTGCACCTGTTGTCTCTCTCGCCGCCATGGGACCCAAGCTCCGGCTTTCACTTCCCTCGAAGTTTGACGGAGACCCGAAGCTATGCAGGGGGTTTATTACTCAGTGCTCTATGCACATGGAACTTATGGCCGACCAGTTTCCGTCCGAATGCGCAAAGGTGGCGTTCGTCCTCAGCCTGCTCTCCGGGAAGGCTCTGGCATGGGCAACCCCCCTCTGGAATAGGGGTGATCCACTGGTGGGCAACTTGCAGGCCTTTTTTAAGTTGCATCTTTGAGGAACCGGCACGGGCCTCATCTGCGGAGACCGCACTCCTGAACTTACGACAGGGAGAATCCTCGGTTGGTGACTACGCTATTCAATTCCGCACCTTGGCCTCGGAGCTGACCTGGAATGAGGCCGCCCTCTGCGCTACTTTCAAGAAAGGCCTCTCTAGCCGGGTCAAGGATGCTTTGGCCGCAAGGGATCTGCCGGCTTCCCTGTCTGAGTTGATCCACCTGGCCACGCGGATTGACGTGCGCTTCACCGAGAGAAAAAAGAGAAGCTCCGCCAGGAACATGACTCTGCTCGGCCTCGTCGCTTTCCGCGGTTGGCTCCAGTGTTCCAGAAGCCTCCTCTACCACCGCCACAGCATTCCGGCGAGGAGCCCATGCAAGTCGACCATGCCCTACTCTCTGTACAGGAATGTTCCCGACGCCGCACCGAGAATCTGTGCCTGTACTGCGCTAGTCCAGAGCACTTCCTGAGGGACTGTCCGCTTCGTCCGCGCCAGGGAAACGTGCGCACCTAGGGCATGTGGGAAAGGCGTCCCTGGGTGTGTACAGTCCCTCTCCACGTCTGACCATGCCGGTACAGATCACTTTTAGTTCTGGAGTTAAGATTCAAGCGTCTGCCTTCTTGGATTCCGGTTCGGCGGGGAATTTTATGGATGCCGTCCTGATGTCGAAGCTTCGCCTGCCCACGATCCGCCTCGTTAAGCCTCTGGCGATTTCTTCCGTGAGTGGGGAGGTCTTGTGCGACACTATCCAATACCGCACGGAGCCTGTTACTATGCGCGTGGGGGCACTCCACGGCGAGAGAATCATGTTCTGCGTACTTCCCCGCTCCTCGTCTGCTATTCTGTTGGGATTACCCTGGCTGCAATGCCACGCCCCTGTCTTAAACTGGAAAACGGGTGAAGCTACACGATGGGGACAGGACTGCCGGCATTGTTGTCTTGCAGCACCTCGCCCCGATGCTTCCCCTTCTCCCCTACGCCCCGAACCCGTTGCCGGGCCCCTGCGGGTACCAAGACTTTGCCGATGTGTTCCCCGAAAAAACGGGCTGAGTCCTTCCACCTCCCCCGCCCCTACAACTCCCCCAATCGACCTGTTGCCGGGCCGAGCCCACTCGGGCAGAGTTACCCCGTCGGTACCAGAGACCAAGGCCAGTCGATAAATTCGGAAAACCCTCAGAAAGGCTTCATCCAAAGTCCTCTTCACTGGCCGGAGCGGGCTTTTTTCTTTGGGGGAAAAAAAGGGGCTCACTTCGACCCTGCACGACTACCGGTCTTAAAAAGATTACAGTGAAGAACCCCCCAAACCCCTCCCGCGATCGGGGAGCTCTCGCCCGGGTTTTCGCGGGGCCGGATCTTCCCCAAAGGACTTGCGGGGGGGGCCTATAACCTTATCCATACCCGAGGAGCGAGAATGGAAGACGGCATTAAAACCCCCGGGGGGACGGGCATTGAAAAATTTTTATGGCCCTTGGCCTTGAAAACCCCCTGCGATTTTCGGGGTTTGTTAACGGAACAAATTGGAGAGTGGGCCCCCCCCAGTTTCACCAGTCCATCTTGCCCTTCCTGGGAAATTGTTCCGCCAAGGGATTCAAATGGACCCCCCCAAACAGTCTTCCTCCTGCAGTGGCCTCGCCCCAAGGGCCCTTTCAGGCCTTCAGGGGTTTTGGGGCTTTGCAAATTTTTAAAGCCATTTTTTCCCGCACTTCCGACACGGGGGGCTCCCATTGTGCCCTTTATAAAAAGTCCGGCATCAGGTTGTGCCAAAGGGGGCCAAAGATGCCTTCCGGGTCAAGGGGGGGGCCGCCTCGCCCCCCCCCTCGGACATCGAGAGACCGTTTTTCTGGAGGGGGACCGTTCCGAGGGCGGGGAGGTGTCTTCAGGGGATTCCCAAAGGGAAGTTTTACGTGTGGGTTTTTCTAAAACTTCCCCCTCGGAAAAGAACTACACGATTGGTGACCGTGAGCTTTGGGCCCATTAAGCGGGCCCTTGAAAAATGGCGTTTCTGCTTAAAGGGGCTCGACATCCGGTTACTATTTACTGGCCACAAGAACTTGTGTATCTCCAGAGGCCCAGCGCCTTAAACCCCGGAGGTCTTTGGGCACTTTCTTCCCCCCGCTTTGATTCCGCCCATTCCCCTCCCGAGAAGAACATAAAGCGATGCCCTTCGCGGGTTTTCGGACTTTGTGGGTGAGGTTTCCCCCTTCCACCACATCATTCCACCTAAAAACCCTTGATTGCGGGGGGCCCGGTGCATCCCCGCAGATCCCTCCTGGAAACCCTACTTCGCCCTGCGCTGCTGGGGGGAAATTTGAAGTGGGGTCATGGCTCTGGGATTGCGGGCCCCCCGGGTAACGTAAGACGGCTCAGCTTATAAGCCCTACTACGGTGGCCTACCTTTGTCAAGGAGTCAAGGACTTTGTGGAACGTGCTCTTCCTGTCCCCGCAACAAGACACCCCCCTAAAACCCGCGGGCTTACTTCAGTCGCTGCCCATTCCAGACCGCCCTTGGTTCCCCAATTGCATGGTTTTTCTTTGGATTTCCATTTTTCTGCCGGTAAACTGTCATCTGGGTCTTTGTGGATCGTTTTTAAAGATGGCGCACTTTGTAAAAACTGCCTGGGTTGCCCCCGCGCCTGTTTAGCGACCCTTTTCTTCATGAAGTTTTCCCGGGACATGGCCTTCCTCAACACATGCGGGGTACATTTGTTCCCGTTCTGGGGTCCTCTGTTCTCGTTTAAGGAGATCTGGCTTCTCCTTGCTTACCATCCGCGTCGAACGGGCAGGTGGAAAAAGAAAACCCCAAACCCGGAAAAAACCCCCGGCATTTTGTGTCGGCCCCGCAAGCGACTGGGCCAAAACCGTTACCCCGGGCAGAATTCGCTTATAATTTTTCTGAATTCGGGGTCTGGGGCCCCCCCCCGTTTTTTTTTGGGCTATGGACTACTTTTTTTCCCCCTCACCCCTCCACTGTCTTTTAGCCCCTTCGTCCCTGCCCTGGACGCCTTGGTTCGTGAGGAGACCGTTTGGAACAGCATCGGTTCTTGCATCAGGCCTCCCCCCGGATGAAGCTACGGGGGGACAAATAAGGAGGCCTCCCCCCCTCGTTCTCTCCCGGGGATAAGGGGCTGGCTTCCCCCAAAAAATACCCCTGAAATTCCCTCCTACAAATGGGTACCCCCTACCCGGGCCTTTCCCGGTTTGAAAAATTAACCCCCGTGGGTTACAAACTCCGCTGCCCCCATCGATGCGAATTCCTAATCCTTTCAGTTTCTTTCTTAAACCTTGTCTTGAAAGTATTCCCCCGGGGGTTGTCAACCCCCCGCCCCCCTGGCCGACACCTCGGTGTCTTTCCGTTAAAAAAAACTGGCATGAAGACTATCAGGGGGGGAAAAATCTTTTTCCCTTTTTGATTGGAGGGGCTTCGGGCCTGAGGAAAGTCGTGGGGGGCCCGGGGGCAAAACAGGACCCGGTTGCTTGGAGATTTTTCAGAGCCCCAAAAAGGGGGGGACCAAAAAGGGGGGGGGGGGTACTGTTTGAGTGCACCGCACCGTGGTCCGGGCGCGGGCCACTCGTTCCCCTGCAGGCAGCTGCACCCCGGGGGGGTGGCCGCGCCCCGGGGCACACGGCCCATAGGCGCCCCTTCCCCACCTGCCCCCCGGTTCCTTGTCTTGCTCCCGGCCAGTGCGCGGCCCGCCCGCACCCCCGGGTCTGTCAAATTTTAAAGGGGCCCTGGCCGGTATTGTAACACCTGCTGCTCCCCCTATTAAAGCTCCACCTCTTTTTGGCCCCGCCGATTCCATAGTGCCTACCTATGCGAGGAACCCCCTTTCTACTTCGGTTGCCTTTCCCTTTTACCAGTCCTTTGGCTTTCGTTCTCCTGCCGAACCCTTTTTGCCGCCCTGCCTTTGGCCTGTCCCTTTATACGAGTTTGCCTGCCGATTCAATACTGCGTTATACCTTGGCTACCACCGCAAGCAAAACACTCGGTAGAACCTGGTGGGAAATTCGCTGCAGCAAGTCCTCCCCCTTTCGGCGGGCCTGTTGAAAACCCGGGACCCACTTTGACTCCCGCCCCCGGGGTGGTTCCGCCCCTCGCTTGTGGTGGCCCGTGGTCCACCCTGGGCCGTTACAGCTTACCTAGGACCGTTACAATCTTTACCTCCTTAGGGAGAGCCCCTTTTTGGGGTTTTGCCTTCGTCAGTCAGAGCAGGCGATGCTAGTTTGGCTGGTGGGAGGCAAATGAGATTAAAAAGGGGAAAAAAATCTCTTCTTTTTTGGATTTGGGTTAACAAATCCTCAATTGTTTTTGACCCACTGGATCTTGGAAAGCAAAAATGGTATTTAGCCAACCCACATTCTCCTTTGTATACAGCCATTTCGGGGTTTTGCCCCTCTCAAAAGAGCAGAGCGATTGTAGCTTGGCTGGGGGGGGGCAAAGTTAGCTCAAAAGGAAAGATCTCTCCTTAGGGAGAGCACCTTTAGGTTGTGGAGATTGAAATTCCTTATTCACGCCACAAGCATTGCATTCACAAGGCATTATGGGAAAGGATGGAAGTCTAGTCCCCTTTTGGATGTAAAAAATCCTCAATTTGCTTTTACCCACTGAATCTTTGGAAAGCAAAAAGGGTTTTTTAGCCAAGCCAGATCACTCATCTGTAACACCTTTTTGGGGGTTTTGCCCCTCGTCAATAAAAAGGGGAGCTAGAGCTTTAGCCCCTTTCCCCATAATGCCTTGTGAAGAATAAAAATTTGACTATCATTAGGTTAGTGGCCAGATGAAAACTGTAGGTTTTTAAAAAAAAAAAAGAAAGAACAGTAATATGGAAAAAAATCATCAACAATTCTTAAAAAATATGGTGAAGTTAAAAACATGATTTAAGCAATAGGTAATTCCCCCACCTCCAAAAGCGCATTTGTAGTTTCTGATAAACTAGAAGACAGATGAATGGTTCTGAAGCGTTGTAGCCCCCAAAAAGTGATTTTGTGAGTAGGATATTCTACAACATTTGTGTACCTTTGATCGATACTGCCAGGAGGACACTTTATCTGATTCTTATTGAGTTCCGTCACAGCGTGGGTGGAGCTTGTTTTTAAAGGGTGGGGGGGTTTCCCATTTCCGCAATTTTTTATGACCAATGTCTGGTCCACAACAATCAAATGTCCTTGTGATGCTTGTTGGGAATTACTTGTAAATATTTTTCTGTTTTCTAGCTTTGATATTGTACTGTGTTTTTGCACAATGACAACACTCCAAGCTAAAAGTCATGTGTCTGTTGAAAATGGGATTGTTTAGACTCAGGTTCGAAGTAAAAATTTCTTTCAGCATTTTTTGAAACCCTGTGGGGAGACAACTCCTTTAACTCATTTTACAGTTAGACGTAGCTCATTTTATGCAACAAGTTTACTGGAACAGATATTTGTTTTTCCAATAAATAAGTGGTTAAAATATAGATATATAAATAAGATCTTGTTGAAAAGTAACACGGGGGTGGGTTGAAACAGGGGGTTTCATAAAATTTGGTGAATTTGGCCATACAGTGTCTAGCCCTGTTTTTAGATGCATGAATAGGACTGCAGCAGTATTCTGGTGTACTTTGAGCCATAAAGCTGTCATAGCCCTGTTCGATAATGTTGACCGTGCACTCCAAACTTTTGAAAATTGCCCTGCCGCAACACTTTGTAATGCGCCAAAGATTTAGGGGCGTTCTGGGGGCATTGCACCAAATTCGTAGGATTAGACAAATTTATGAATGTGGGATGCCAAAAGTAGGGGCATAACGGTCAGAACAGCCAGACCAAGTTAAAGTGGTCTGGAGGCCAAAGTTGTCTCAACTTATACCACTAAAATAATGCAAACTAATTTATAATAATTATCAAACTATATAAAATAAAATATAAATTAATTAATTAATTAAACCAATACAGCATTCACCATAAATCCTGTTCTCAATTGTGTATTTTTTTTTTTTAAAAATT